>PNEQ01109270.1:0-35438 GCA_003012365.1 Medauroidea extradentata
GACCCTTGTGAATGTCTCAAAACCAGCCAGATGGCCTCGACCCTTGTGAATGTCTCAAAACCAGCCAGATGGCCTCGACCCCTGTGAATGTCTCAAAACCAGCAAGATGGCCTCGACCCATGTGAATGTCTCAAAACCAGCAAGATGGCCTCGACCCTTGTGAATGTCTCAAAACCAGCCAGATGGCCTCGACCCCTGTGAATGTCTCAAAACCAGCAAGATGGCCTCGACCCTGAAAGCGGGTGATGGACAACATTGAGGGTAGGGTCTCAACATCAGTTTCAAATAAGTCCATATTCCTTCATTAAGGAAGTAAGTTATTATTTATTTATTTTTAAAACATATTGTACATTTATTTTAATATATTAATATTTTAACATTATGTTAAAATCCATATAATATTTACATCCACTTAAAACCACTTCCTATATAAAAAACAGTCTATATAAATACTAATTTAACTAAACTTACTATCCTATTTTAATTTTTAAACACTTTATTAACATGTAAATACTAATAATGTAATTTACTGTAACCTGAATACTATCTTAGGAATACCCTATCGATTTTCTATAGATTGAATTTATGAAATTTAAAAAAAAAATGAGATTTTTAAATGTTTGTTGCAATGGGAGTTTACAATTAGAATTTATTGGTTTGTGGACGTACGCTATTGCTCATGTTTTGCTGATCAAACCTGTGTTGGATGACAAATAACGTAAAACGATCACGAGAAAAAAAGTATATGTAAGGCACAAAAAAAAAGCAATCCCAGTAGATTTCTGTCAGTTTTTCAAATATACCTGTTACTATAGACAAGAAAGAATTCTGGAGATAGAATTCAGTCGAATATCATGACAACGCCACCCAGATACAAAAGACAGACACAAATATAGAACCAGATTCCCAATATGAAACAAGATGGAAATAGACTAGAAACAGTGTACAGTGGATAACAAACACAAGACAACAGACTACACAAGTTAAAACCAACGAACAATGCATGCACACAAAAGTTCCATTTTTCGTTGGTTTTAACTTGTGTTTGTTGTCCACTAGTAACTGTTTTTGTTTATTTCCATCTTGTTTCATATTGGGTATCTGGTTCTATATTTGTGTCTGTCTTCTGTGTCTGGGTGGTGTTGTCACGATATTCGACTCAATTCTATCTCCAGAATTCTTTGCTGTCTATTGTAACAAATATATATAAAAAAAACTGACAGAAATACTCTAGGACTGCTTTTTTTTTTCTATTTTTGTGTGCGTTATATATATACATATATATATATATATATATATATATATACATATACATATACATATACATATATATATATATATACATATATATACACACAACATATATGTATATATTTTTTCTTGTTCGTTTTACGTTATTCGTCATTCAACACAGGTTTGATCAGACATGAGCAATGGCGTACGTCCACAAACCAATAAATTCTAATAAAGAAATATTTTAACAAAATATTACTTTTAAAATTATAATACATGTATTATATTTTCTTATAAGTCCCGATAATTTCAATCATGAAACATTTCATATACTTAAATGCTAATCTCTTAGGCCTTCAAACATGGCCTACAGCAGAGAGAATCGTACGGCAACCACATAGGAACTAACTCGGTTTTATATGTCCGTATGGTTTTAAATTGCCTTTCCCTTCTTTTTTCTCGACAAGCCAATACATGTAAGTTTCGACTAGCTTTCGAGATTGTTATTGTCATTATGCCACTGATCGTGTCTGGACCTGCGCAAGCACTCCCTCTCCGCCTGTATATGTGTGCCTTTGTCCAGGTGTGTTTGTGGGTATTCACCATTTTATTTCCCAAAAAAAAAAATCACCCCTTAAAAACTTTCGAATCAGTAAACCGAATTTCACTAAACTTTGTACACATATAGTTAGGGACCCTTGTTTTTCGTGAAAAGAATTTTGCCACAGTTTGTTTCAATAGCTTACGTGCACATCTGCAGTTCTACTTCACAGTTATTGGCAGCGCGTCTATGCGAAGAGCCGTATCTCATTTGACTGAGCCAATTACAATAACGTTCATTCAACGCCACACGTCTGTGATTTGCCGGAAGAACCCCAAGGCTCGTGAGAGCTAAAATATACAATCACTGACCACAAAGCAGAACTGCAGATGTGCACGTAAGACACCGAAACAAACTGTGGCAAAATTCTTTTCGCGAAAAACAAGGGTCCCTACATATAGTACTTAACAACCTGACTTCACGTTTTTTATATTTCGTTTACCTTCGTTTCATATTTCCGAAATGGTGGCACATTTAACATTTTTAGATTTAAGGGCGTTAAACTGGAAAAAAAATTATAATTTTATATTTGCACGACGTACTGTTCGTTTTATAGGCGTTACTTGTGACTACGTTTTACAATTGTACAAAAATGTTAGCTCTCATAGTTGTCACATAGCGTCATGTCAGAGTCAGAATGTGGAAGTTACAGGAACATAGGAATACCAAAATCAAGTGACTAAATTACACTGAAGTTAGATATTATGGGCAATATGCTAAAATATTTAAAAACAGACAACAAAGCCCTTTCCTCATATTTTTTAATTGCCATAAATTAACAAAATTGTCATCAATTTCAGATTTTTAAAATAGTATAATGGAATTTCATTGTGTATTTTTAATTCTTTTAGAATAAACCCCGTAATATCAGACATAAGTGTAAATTATTTCATTCAAGCAAGTCGCTTGATTTTTGTTATTACTATGTTCCCGAAACTTGCAGATTTTGACTTTGACATGCCGCTATGGGAAAACTAAGAGAGCTAAAAAAGTGGAAAATGTAACCACAAGTGACGTCTATAAAATGAACACTACACAGTGCAATTATAAAATTATGCATTTCTTCCACGTGAACTCTCAAGGAACCATGTTTAGGATTTCACTAATCTTGGTACACAAACACTGCATTTAAAGCAAACTTGACATTGTGCAGTTCGTTCATCCCGTGTTCATACGTTCCAAATGGCGGCTATTTTTATATTTTTAGCATAGTATAGCATTTGTTACGAAGCATTTTCCAGAATTTCATCAAACTTGGTACACGCATACTACAGACAAAGTTGACTTTATTTTTGTGTGTTCCGTTCCTCCTGTGTAAATATTTTCAAAACAGCGGACATTTATATATTTTTAGAGTATTATTTCATAACTAAGGAAATATTATTCAGCATTTCACCAAACTTGGTACACTAATACTACTGGTACACATAAAGCTAACTTGACTTTTGAGTATTTCGTTCATTCTGTTTTTATATTTTCAAAATGGCAGCCATCTTTATATGTTTAGCATAGTATAATATATATTAAAAAATATTGTTCAGAATTTCACCAAACTTAGTACTTATATATAACATGCAAAGAGACTTTACTTTTGCGGATTTCGTTCATTCTGTTTATATTTTCAAAATGGCGGCTATTTCTTTTTAGAATAGTGTTACATATCTTAGAAAATAGTATTAACAATTTAATAAACTTGGTAAAAATACACTACATATCAAGCTGAATTTATTTTTGGGTATCTCGTTCATCCGGTGTTCATAGTTTTAAAATGGCGGCCATCTTCCTATTTTTGCGTAGTATTACGTAATGGCATCAACTTTAAATTTTTTGCTTAATATGCTATACATGTTAAGAATTTTTTAGGGATTTCATCAAACTTGGAACACGTATATACTACATAGCCAACAAAGTAGGCTTGATTTTTTTGTATTTTGTAATTACGTGTTCATATTTTTATAATGGCAAATATGTCATATTTTTGCGTAATCTCTATGTATAAAAATTAAAGCTGACTGACTGACTGACTGACATATCAAACTGTAGCCCAAACCACTGGACCTAGAATCGTGAAATTTTTTGGGAGGGTTCCCTTCAGGTCGTAGACGAGCACTAAGAAGGGATTTTTCGAAATTCGACCTCTAAGGTGGTGAAAAGGGGTGAAATATGTTTCCGAAGAAACGTCGATAGAGCTCGAACCCGACGGCCAACCATGGTGATTTTTACTTTAATAGGACACTCGTAAATATGCATATTAGCCAATTTAAGGATTTTTCGAAGTTCAACATTTAAGGGGCTGAAAATATCTTAAAACATCTATCGAACCCGTCGAGATATACAATTAATTTTTGCTTCAGGATGATGATTACAGAAATTTTCGCAAAACAGTTTTCAGATTTTTCGAAATTCGATTTCTCAATACTGTGCAAGGGTGATATGTGTTTTTTTAGTGAATGATCGATTTTGATTCGACTGAACGGGCTAGCGATGTGATTTACACTTCTGTTGGATACTTATACAAATGTCTAAGATTTAAATTTAAAATATTTCGAAATTCGACACCCAAAAGGGTGAAAAGGCACAAATTTTGATTTCCATCAACCCACGATATCTATCTAACCAGTAGCGATATTGAGGTGATGTTGGCGTCAGAGTGATGCTTACGTAAACGTTTAAAAAAATATGTATGTCAATTTTTTTTCTTTATAAGAAACGTGATAATTAAGAATAAAACTTAGTTGGTCAATAATCAAAGCAGACGATCTGAAAAGCAGGAACGAGCAGCGAGAAACAACTTATACAGGAGTTTCACTCTACAGTAACCTATCGAGACGTGGTGTTGTACAACATCTATGAGCCCAGTACACAGATATTTTATTTTCTTTTTAATAAATTTTATTTTCATGAATTATTTCGACGTTACGTGACGCAGTTGTTTGTTACTCAGGTCTAAATTCCGGGAGGTTCTGGGCTCGAATTCCGTTAAAAGCTGCGTGCGAACGTTCAATTGTGACACACAAAAACTACAAGGCAGATCGAATTAGTGCAATTTACATGTAGTTTTTAAAAGGGGTAAAATTGCAGTTCGCTTTCCACTTAGGTTCCTCTACATCAGCTGACATATCGTCGATATACTGCCAAAAGTGATTAAGTCATAAATGCTATTTCGTTTAAAAACAGTATTAAATTGTAGATATTAACAAATATTTGGTATGTTACTATACTGTGACACAACAGTACGAAACGACGAATAGACTTTAAACTTGGGTGGTTGTTCGTGAACAACATATACATATTGCTAGCATTTTTATAATTTTATCTCATTTTGACTTTGTCTTTTTTGGCAGTAAACCGACGATATATCATCTCACTAATCTCAGGTTTGGGGCACCAAATACGTTTCCGCGAAACCTTTACCCTTTAAAAATTTGTAATGGCAATAAAGTTAAAACGAAAATTTGACAATATATAATTGAGGGCACCGTCACCAATGGTTGTGCACAGGGTAATCTCATTCGATTAACCTCTTACTTTAGGTGTCTGTAATTACCCCACAACGTCAAATAGGCAGGGCTATAAATAAGGCTCAGGAGTAGTCGCTGTTAGTGGCAGCGACAAACTTAAGACTGTTTTTCGCGTGGACAGTTATAGCTACTTATCCTGCTGCAGAATTAGTTCAACTAGCCGCTTGGACATTCTAACACTTGATGACTGAAGTACCAATCTTGTGTACAAAGAGGTTTTAAATTAAAGTAAATATTATCAGTTACGAATAATATTCGCGAGCAATGCCGCGGGGGACTGCTAGTATGACATATTTGGAGAAATATATTTCCAAAGTTCATTCATTTCGGCACGCCTATTCTAGTTAGTTATTTAAATGTACATTTATGTATTTTATTCATCCTCTGGTAATATTTTGAAATCCGCGGTTTTTTTTTTTTTTAACTTTAACTAATTTAAATCAAACTGGGTTAGGTTATATTGCTTAATAAGCTGACTTATTTTTTGTTTATTTCGTTTATCCTGTGCCTTAATTAATATTACTATTCAATATGTACGTAAACGATATTGACATTTAATGTTATTTTATATCCACTATGGGGAAAGTAGGCTTGTCAGTTTTTCTGGTAACTTATGGTTTTTTAGTACTATGTAACCGCGCTTTCAGTCACAATTAAGTTATAATAACATCCAATGTAATAAAAAAAGTAGGCTATTTATACATACGTATTATTTACCAATTTCTACAAATTTATTTGTCAGTATTATTAGCATTACTTTAATAGTATAAATTTTACCTTAAACGAGAGCGTTGCATCTTGTCACATGTTCTCCCTCGAATCGCCATCTGCCAACTCGGTGCGTGCGTACACTAAAGTCCCCACCCTCTCCTGTTTTTCTTAGCTACAACTCTCTTTACAGCTACCAGTAATGTAATCTCGAGTACCAGCAGCTATGTAAAATATTAACAAATCCCGTATCTAATACAAGCATCCATAATCATCTAGGTATGTCAGATTCATACAATACAATTACTTATCTGCTCTCTAATTTTTTTCTTTATCTAAAATAAATCATTTTAAGAACGTTATGATTTTGTATAAATTTCTTTTCATATAACTATTAAAATAATTTTACTATGTTCTTAATAAATCCTTCAGGCTAAATAAAAACACCGTTAAATACAAATACAGATAAATCAGGCCTTATAATCTACATGGTAAAAACACAGGATCCCTTGAGAATTCGCACAAACTTCTCAGCTATAAGACCTTGGAACGTTCTATTAGGCAAGTTAATTTTTGCTTAAAAAAACTTTGTTTAAGTAAACTCATAAGCTTCGTACCGGCACAATACAATCTTGAAAACAAAACACTCGTAACAGAAGTGACGCCTATGGTTCGATGTCTCATCTGTAGATGAGCGCATGATCGAGGATGACACAGGGCGGAACCCAAGTGCTCACCAAAGTCCACCTATCAGATAGTCACTAAGCCCGATGTGCTCACCTAGACCAGCTATCAGCTTGTCACTAAGCCCGAAGTACTCGCAGTCACTAGCGAAGACGCTTTTATCTCTGCCGAAGAGATCACTAACATTGACGAACAGCTAGTAAACTCTTGCGAACAGTTCGTGTACTTTGGCGATTTGCTCGTGAATCTTGGCGAACAGCTTGCAAGCTGTTCCAGGATTAATTTAAGGATTCTTTTCAGGAATCATTTCAGAATTTTTTTTTCATCGTTCACTTTCAGGATTCATTTTCACGATTATTTTCAGGATTTATTTTCATGATTCATTTTCAAGATTCAATTTCATCATTCATTTTATGATTCATTTATGACTATTTAATGTAGTCTCTTTTTTTTTTAGTTCTTATATGACCCAATATATTTCACGTGGATGGGAATATTCTCCAGCTTCTTACATCAAGATCAAAAGTCTTGAGTCTGTCCACTAGTTCATTAAGATCGTTGGAAAATCCATAGCCAGTATGTTTGGTCTTCAATCATCTTCGTATCACTCCTCGTTGTCACTTCAATAGAGAGAATGTCCGGATAATCTTCATCAGCGCTGTCTTCTCTCCTCCATCTGGAGCGATTACTTCATCAAATTGAATTTTCTTTGTATATTCAGAAACATTGTCTTTTCTTAGTCTCGGAATCGACACCAGTGTCCAAAGCACTATTCTTATTATTAAGTTCGTCTTTTGCATTAGAGTCTTTCACTAATTTACAATTTGCACGAATTAATTCCGTTGTGCATTGAATATCAATCGCACATTATATAGGTCCCTCGTCTTATGGGACACAATGGTGAGTCAGGTGGAATTACTGATGATTTTCCCAAGTCTTGGTATCCTGCTAAGTAGCAGCAGTCAGGTGTTACATACAGAGGTGCTATACCTTGGCTGGTCTTCATCTATGTTTTTTAATTTACTTCCTATTGAAAACTTTTGACCACACTTATTTAAAATAAATCAAGTTAGAAGGTTTCTTTCTGCAACCAAACCTCTCATGTCACTGGGAATTACGACAGACGGTGAAGAACTTGTTTTGCAGTGTCGGCGCTGTCAGGAGTCTGGTTCAAATTACCACAAAATCAATGGCAAATCTTTCTACATAATTTTCATGCGGAGTAAAAGTATGCCTCAAAATTCAGTGATCACTTCTCAACAGACTGCATTAATAATAGCTTGCTAAAATATGTAACTATTTTTATAAAGCTCATCTACGAAGGTTAAGGATTGTATGTAAGGGCCTCTTGATATCTGCTTTTATCATACTTAATGCATGTAGTTCGTAAAATTTGCGATAGATGGTAAGAGGAATCCTTTATTATTGCTGTCAATAGTACTCTTACCATTTTTAGTACAACCCTTTCGGCTGTGTACCTTTACATGCCCACGGCAGGTTCCAGGAATCTATCGGTCAAAACAGTGTTGACTTTGTGATTATCCTTAATATTGTTGCGAGCCACGACTGTCTGGCTGGGCGGTGTAGTACGATACTGTGGTGGCGGAGCTAGGACACCCCCTTCCCTCCAATCCTCGGCGCCGTGGTTGTCGGACAGGGCGGCGAATTACAATACAGTGGCGGCAGTCCTAAAAGACCTCCTCGGGTGCTACATGGATTGTATTACTCCATGATAACCACCTGCACCCAGTATCGGGTAACCGAGAGAAAATATCGTGATCTGGAATGAACCTGTTCCCTCTTTATCTCTCGGGGTGGTGCTTTGACTTTGAAGCGACATCTTTCCAGGAGGTTGGAGAACAGAGACCTGCCGAGATAATTCGAGAAGAAGGAGGGTGGGGTATATAAGGGGAAGCTGCAGCAGGAGCGACAGAGAGTTTGGCTGGCAGGTGCCTTGTGTGATCTGAAGTGATAGTGACAAGTATTGGATTGCGACGACTGTTCAAGGGTGTCCAGCGAGTGGGACCACATCAAGTAGTAGGAAGAAGGTGTTTCTAAGCCAGAAAAGATTATTCGGTATTCTTTCATTGGGTCCACCATTGTGTGACTAGTAACCTTTCCATATACAGAGAACTTATGTAGATGTATTTTTTTTCCTTTGTGTAAATAGTAGTTATTTGTTCTGTTTGACATTTATTGTGGTAAATTATTGTAGACATAGGTTATTTTTCGTATGTACAGTTGTAAATAAACTAGGTTAGCTTTATTTTCTTTATTTTATCAAAGACCTCCATCCCCAAACGTACCTAGCCCGCAACTTGTAACATTATGTACGGAATAACTACTCTCATCTCCACTATACATGATTTCATTAGCAACGAAAATTAACTTAAATAAAAAGAATTTAAATTGTGCACTTAGTTACTATAACAACTTTAAAAAATTTACAGTTTCGAAACGTAGGCTGATCAGTCCAGAAAACGTATGTTCGACATGCCAACCATCAAACAAGTAAGATGGTAATTTATTTAATTGGATGTGTTGCCTTGCGGCCTATCATACAGGGTGAGGTGTATCTTGTATGCTGCTATGTAGAATATAGCATACAATCTAGCCATGGAGTACAGTCGACTATATCCCTCATCCTGCTGTAGGATGCTATTATGTATTAGTAAACATATAATGTTATGTTCTGAGAACATAAGAAAGGCTACTCACTTGTATGGTTATGAGATATCCGTTTCGTTTGTAGAGTGCTGCTGCTAATTTAAGTATTCTAGCTATCACTGTATTTGTCACGACATTCTTGCAGCATGATCAACAAGACTCTAGCTACCGCATGAACTTAAATATACATGTTTTTATGTCCTGGTACAATATCTGTTTAGGCCTAGGAACAGCTAAATTAGTATTGTGAAGTCCTTATTATATAGTAGAACTGAAAGTTGACTGTCAAGTAAACCATATTTATTTCAACTACATCAGACAGTTGGACTCAATGAACTATATAACCTCGTCGTGTGCAGCAGCGCAGTCCAGTTACTTCAGTTATATTATTTTTCTTCTACACGAACATAGATCATCTTGGATCATGCCGTTTATGCCCGTTGCTACTTCTGTGCGTCAAGTTTTCTAAAATGTATTTACTTTCTAATAGAAAAATTAACAGAAACCGCAGTGTGGTACAGAACGCGCAATTAAAGATTCTCGGCGGAGATTGCATTCGCTCCGGCGACCCTATTGCTTGTGACAGTATCATCTCTAGTGCTTGTGGTAGAATAATTTCTAGTACTTGTGGTAGAATAATCTCTTGTGCTTGTGTCACAGTTGTTCCTACTGTCTGTGTGTTAGTGGCGTAGTGTGTGGCATAGTATCATGTTATGTACTGCTGTAATGATGCCCCACAGCAACATGATCCTACCCGCGCGCTATCAACCATACGTCATGTATTGCCAACTGTAGCGCAGAAATGGTACGTTTTTGGACCTTTGTCCATATATCACTTTTGTTCCTCTACACGTGAGGATTGTTTCCCTAGAATACTGACATGGAATTTTGAACACTCACTGACTGACTGGCTGACATATTAAACTGCAGCCCAAACAGCTGGATCTAGAATCGTGAAATTTTCTGTGGTTTCCCTCAGGTCGTCGGGGAGCACTAAGAACGGATTTTTTTTAATTCAACCTCTAAGGCGACGAAAAGGGGTGAAATGTATTTTCGAAGGAACGACAGAGCACGAACCAGAAGGTCTATCATAGTGATTTTTACTTTGACGGGACACTCATAAACTGGGTATTTGACATTTTCAGGACACTTCGAAATTCAACATGGACGAGGGCGAAAACACCTTAAATTTTTTTCCCATCTAACTATCGATATGATTCGAATCCTTAAGGATTAAGAGTAGGTTTTCTCTTCTAAATGTTTCTTACGTAAATACCCAAAGAAGAGTTTTAGGATTTTCTAAAATTCAACCCCCAAGCAGTAAAATGGGGGAAAATATTTTTTTTTTTAATGAATCCTCTATATCACTGAAACACAATTGGCTATCGTCGAGATTTTTACTTCAATTGGTTACTTATACTATATAGACTATGACAGGACTCCAAGACGTTTAAAAACTCTTTAATTAAGGGGGTGAATACACGTGAAATAAGTTTTCAATAATTCCTCCGTATCTATCGAAAAAAAAAACAGATATCGAAGTGCTCTTGGCTTTACATTGATACTTGTGTAAATATCCAAAATATTATTTAAACATATTTTCCTAACTCGGGAAAAAAGGGAAATATTTGTTTTCGATTCACAATCGATTTATTTCGTCCCCGTTGATATTATATACACAGATATGACTTTTGTTTAAGAATGATGCTTACTCAAATACCTGAAAAGTAATTTCAGGAATCCTCAAAATTCCTCACCTAAATAGGTGAAAAGGGGTGAATAATGGTGAAATGAGTTTTCAATTAATCGTCGATATATCATGAACCCAACGGGATATTGTCGTATTTTCACGTTCAAGAGGCGCCAGTACAGCAGTCTAAATGTAATTGAAGGGTTTTCGAAATTCAGTCTCTTAGGAGGTGAACAGACCTGGAATGTATTTTAGATAAATCTTCTATATATATCGAACCCATCCAGATATTCAATTGATTATTGCTTCAGGATGATGATTATGTAAATAGCCGCAAAAATGTTCTTAATATTTTTCAAAATTCTAACCCTCAGTACTGTACAGGGGTGACATGTGTTTTTTAAAGATTTATCGATTTTTCTTCGACTTATAGGGCTAACGTCATGATATTCACTTCACTTGGATACTTGAACAAATATTTAAGATGAGAAATTACGATTATTCGAAATTCGACACGTAAAGGGGTGAAAGGTATATATATTTTTTATCAGCCGATGATACTTATCTAACCATTAGAAATACTGAGGAGGTGTTTGCGTCAGATTGAGGCTTACACAAGTACTGTAAGAATGTTACAGATGTACATATTGTTATTTATTGTCTGCTTTTCTTTTTTTTTTTTCCTACGCTTAAGATTATTTATTTACCTCCATAAACGTTAAATATTTTCTGTTTTCTTTTGTACTAAATTTAATGTTTTTATGAATGAGAAACCAAAAGGTGTATCTGATATATATTTATTTTTTAATTTTATATTGATAAGATGGCAAGCATGCACTTCGAGAGAAAATACTTTGTCTATGGACAATACATTCTTGGAGTTGTTGCTGGTGATGGGAGAAGATGTTCATTGATCACGGTAAAGAAACAATTGTTGAATTTGTCTGTCAGAAAGTATTATGTAGTGTGTTTTTGTATTAAGACTATTTCTTAAGTAAGTGTACAGCTGAAAAAAATAGTAATTAAACTGACTGGATAAGATAATTGTTTATTGAGTGAACATCTTTCTTTACCAATAGGAAACTGAAATTTAAGTTTTTAAAGTTTACCAAAAAGTATTTTTAACAAATGATTCTACTTTACAGTATTGCAGAATATATATTATTTTAATTTATGGCATTTAATTTCAATTATTATTTTATTATATATTGTACAATATCTAAATTCTCCATCTGTAACCTACACAAGTTCAGTCACACTTACATATCACACATATTTGTTATTTAAATCCATTCTATACATTTTCCTCTTTACCTTACATGGGGGAACATTGTACCTAAGAAAGTAATACAAGGTTTGTAAGACAACTAAATTATTATGATGAAAACTTAGCTTGTAAACTTTCAGGGCAGACGATCCGAAGAGTAAATACGACCAGCAATAAATAAATTATACAAGACTTTCATTCTACAGTTCTATCGAGACGTGTTACTATGCAACATCTATGAGCCAAGGAAATTAATATTTTACTTTCAGAATTAGTAATCGTTAATAATTTGACGTTATGTTAGGCAGTTGTTTGTAGCTACGGCCCACTGTTCGGGAGGTTGGGGCTCAGATTCCTTTAAAGGCTATGCAAACGTGTGATTTTGACACACAAAAACTGAAAGGTAGATGGAATTAGTGCAATTTGGACGAAGTCGTTCAAAACTGGTAAAAATTGATTGTGCTGTCCATTATCTACTGAAGTTCCTCGGTAACATCAACCATCATATACCGCCTCACTAACCTCAAGGTCAGGCACCAATTACGTTTATTTTTCTGGGAAAATGTATCCCGCTAATACTACGTAAACTGCGTATTTCATTCTATTACATTCTTACATTTAAAAGTCTGTAATTACTACAGAATTTCAACTTTGCTATACGACTTTAAATAAGGCCTAGGTGAGGTCACTGTTAGTGACGGACAAACTTTAGACTACTTTCGTGTGGACAGCTGCTGCAGAGTTAGTTCAACTAGCAGGCTTGTCATTATAACACTTGATGATTGAACTACCTGTCTGGCGTAGAAAGATGATTTTCAGTTTAAACAAATATGATCTGATATCACACGCGAGCAGCACTGCTAGTCTCTCTCTCTCTCTCTCTCTCTCTCTCTCTCTCTATATATATATATATATATATATATATATATATATATATATATATATATATATATATATATATATATATATATATACACACACACACACGCGCGCAGACAGAAAGTTTGGTGAAATACAAAAATTGAGTTCATTTAAATATCTCAATTAGACCTTATTCAATAAATGTTCAAAGGCAAACAACGAGAAACTGCAGCCACAGTATGAATAAAATACGTAACAGTCAAGTGTTTTCGATTACGAACCTTTCGTATTTAAGAAGTAGTAGTAAGTAGTAAGGTCGCATTACTTATGTTGTATTTGTGAATATTGTGCTTATTTATATTTCCAAACGACTGCCATTTGAATACAGTATTTTTTTTATCATTCGAGATATCTATCCTCTGTACACAGGTACGTTACCTGATTTTTGTGATTTTTTTTTGTTAGTGCAAGAACTTATTTTCAAAATAGCGACTGTTTGTTACTTCTGGCGCCCTTTTATGTCCCGTAACGAACACCATTTGATCAATTTAAGCCAAACGTTATGTATCGATGGTTTACTATTGTAAACATAAATTTTAGCTGCAATTAGTCTTGTATGCCCGCCATTTTGTAAGACAGCAAAACATAAGCAATTACATTATATTTGGGTTTCGAGAGTTACTCGACCGATTACATTATTTATTTGATAGGAAGTTGTAGCATATATAAGCCTATGACCTGAGTGTTTCTGATATCCTCGTAGGTTCAAGCGTGGCTTTTCTTTATATAAGAGCGAGTGAAGTGGTTTAGAGCAAACCTCTATGTATTTACTGTGTTGTAGGCGCCGTAGATGCTACAAAGTACGGCTGACTCGGGACTCGTACATTACCTTCACAGAACCACCTGTGAGCTCGTTGAGCGGCAAGTCTGCTGCGACCTCTCTTGGGAGGGAAGGGGAAGGGGGCGTAGACGGAGGATAAACAAAAAATTCCATTTCGGTGTTAAAATAATTACGCTCGCCCTTCACCGTTGTGTTGCCGGCTGTCTTTTGTTTGGCGATGTGAGCCCTGGACACACTGCTACGTGTGTGGGGACCTACAAAGAAAACAAGGAGCGTCATCTTGAAATGTTTGGACAAGGAGAGTCAAGTAAAAAAACTGGTGACGTGAATTAAGGACACAGTGTAATTTTTCCTGCCGCGTGCTCAAAGGTACATCGTAGGTCTTCGCACGTTTACACGATGTGTGGCGTCAATTCAGTCATACAAATTTCTACGTCTTATTAAAATACAAAGTACAACGAAAATAATATTTTATTTTTTCTTTGAAGAAAGATAATTACTCTTGCAATGAAAGGAATGTACAAGAACAATTCACTTCTTTTACTATTTAACGTGCTATGTTACTCAAATATAGACACCTATTCGAGTTCTACTAGTTTATTTAAAGAAACACTGCCATTTCACAGCGAATTCCCTTATAAACGCAAGTTTTACTAAGTTTTTGTACGCAAAATAGTGTATAATAGCACTTATCCTCGTCAAGGTAAGATTTTACTAGACATTTTTTCTCTAATGATTTTAAATAATGTTGCGCCGACGAGGCTGCCGGAGCTGTTTTTCTACCTTCACAGTATGTCAGCTTGACTACAGGTAGATTCTAAGACTGGCTCATGATAGATACAACAGATTCAGAAACAGTTCATATAATATCCAAGAACCCAGGTACTTATGGAAGCTATATCACAATACTGTACACTTTATATATATATATATATATATATATATATATATATATATATATATATATATATATACATATATATATAATATATATCAGTCATTTGAGAAACACAAGTAACATTTTTCACGACATGGAATTATTGATATTTACTCTTCAATGCGTGAAAATCTAATGTTGAACACAGACATGACTCGTACACTAATTTTTTTTAACATAAAATTACCGTATTTAGAAAGTTAATCAAAATAAACACTTTTAGTTAAACATTATTTAACATCATTTCCTTGAAAGTGACATGTAGTGTTTCTTAAATGAATATACTCATATATACACAAGTTTAGCAAAACTTTTAACTGTGGGCAATTCTCTTAGCTCTTTGGGGTAGAGGTCTTATAATTACAAATAAAAGAGTAGAATGAAGTTATTGATTACCTAGCTCACAAATTTCACAAAAACAGCAATCAACTATAACTTTCACAACCCCCTAATTAAGCACGCAATTACTACTGGGGCACAGAAACGTTAATTAACTTTGACAATTAAAGCACAAAAATATTTACCATTAATCATAGACTACAAATCACAATAAAAGTTCAGTCATATGTCCAATCAACAATCTTTCAAATAGTGACATTTACAATCTTAACAGTCCGAAGTGATGATGGCTCACTATGTGCTGCACAGCACCCCGAGTGCACCACTGTCTTCACTCTTGAGGTCTTCTGTTCGATGCCCTTCGCGCACCTCCTTGTTGTCCGCCGACCTGCAGCAACAGTCCTTTTGTTCCGCCCAATACTGCTCCGGAGGTATGAGCCTGCAGCCTCACAGTAGACTCTGACATCACCAAGATGTCTTCACCAGTCTCTCTCCACAGGCATAGGCCTTTTTCTAGCACGACCCATAGCGAACTCTCCCCAAATATGTTGATTCGGGACTTATATACAGGCTAAACTCCGGGGATTCACCGAATCACAGGGGTCTAAACATAGACATTACACCATGCTTGGGACGTGACTTGAGCCTCGTAGGCCGGTCTCGTATGGTTAAGGTACAGTTGAAACAGGTCTCTACGACGATGTTTCGGCATGACTTCCACCACGTAGCCGTCCGGCTTGTGAATCATTGACTAGTCCATAAGGTGTTTCGACACAGCTTCCAACCACCCAGCCCTCAGAAACACAACATGCATCAGTATGTATATATACGAGGGTTATTTATTTCAACCTCCGATTGGCTGTAATAAAAAAAAGGGAATGAATTAGGAAATTATTTTAATGTCAAAAGAAACGTACATCTTTACACTATTTTCCCACATAATCACCGTGCAGAATGAGGAATTTGTCGTACCGATGCTCCAGCTTGCCGATACCCTCTACAAAGAATGATGCCTCCTGCATATTCAGCCACGTTCTAACAGTGTCCTGCAGTTCATCATGGGTGTTGAAGCGTCGTCCTCCAAGCCACTTTTTCAACGTGGGGAAAAGGTGGAAGTCACTCTGTACCAAATCCGGACTGCAAGGAGGCTGATCAAGCACTTCCCATCGAAAACTTGCAAGGAGTTGTTGTGTTACGGCGGCTCTACAGGCGGGCGTTGTCACGAAGCAATACAACACAAGATGTCAGCATTCCTTTCCTTTGTTGCGTATCGAATGTCGTAGCAATCGTAGTGTTGCGCAGTATGCAGCAGTATTGGTTGTTGTCCCCGGCTCCATGAAATCAATCAGTAGTACACCTTGGTGATCCCAGAACACTGTAGCCATCTGTTTCTTGGTGCTGAATGTCCGTTCAAACTTTTTCGGCCTGTTTGTATAATGGGTGTGCATCCACTGTTGTGATTGAAGTTTTGTTTCTTCATTATCGAAATGAATCCATGTTTCATCACCTGTCACAATTTGAGTCAAAATGTGTTCACCATCGTCTGCGTAACGCAGCAAAAATGACAAGGCCGATGCCATTCGCCGCTCCTTGTTGATGTCAGTCATCTTTGGTACCCATTGGGCACAGATTTTGCTGTATCCGAGATTGTCTGTAACAATGTAGTATAGGGCTGACTGTGAAATGAGCGGAAATTGCCAAAACCAAAAATAAAAATTTTAAAATTCAATAATTTTTTTAATACAAATCATTTTTATTCTTTAATTTTATGAGCATGTCTTGGAGCCTGCAATGTCTTTATCCACTATGATTTTTTTGAGTTCGGTGTATCAGTTTGTTTTAGTGAAGTCGTTAAAACGGAAACATGCAAAATATGACTTTAACAATCTATTACGCAAACACTATGAGAGATATAAAAACTTTATCAGCCAAATTTAGTGACATTTTGTGTCTAAAATAAGAAAAAAATATCTGATACAAATAAAAAATAAAATAATGATGAAAATTGCGGTAGACCGCGTCCTTAAGTTATTATGTTGGTGAGAGGACCGATGTGTTCCATGGAGCTCGTCCATGAATGACATGATGGTTAATTATTTATTTTATTAATTTTACTACAAAATAATTTTTATATGAGCGGACCTGGTTATAATGTAAAATAAAACACTGTCTGGAAGGCTCGGGGAATCCCCTTTTTATTTTATTTGAATGAATGTATAGATCACTTGAATAAAGCTAGGTTAGGGCTTGTTAGAGTGGTGGTGTGAAGGGATGTGGCGGGAAAGTTTGCTCGCGAGAAAGATACTGAAAGTCGCTTACAGAGTTGCGTCATGTTGCGACACCCTTATAACATCACACCTCAGGAGTATGGCGACTCGTGGCTAGAGAGAGGGAGTGGAAAGTCTAATGGTTAGTGTTGCAATATACTGCGACACATGTATGTGCTGACTCGACGATGAAGGGAGGCGGTACAAGATGGCTTCATAGTATGGTAACTCATCAGGGAGGAGTATTACATGCTGGCACATAATGGTCTTGCAATTAGCATGCATGTGGTGACTAGTGAAGTAGGGGAAGGCCAAAAATGTTGGTGATTATGGGGGGAGGGATCTGCCAGTGATAATATATGAGTGTGAAGCATGAGGGGTGGTAAGAAAGCTCGTCTAAGCATGAAGTGTTGGTTATTTTTTTAATTTAATTGGTTATATATAAAGCATTACATGATGTATGAGAGGGGTTAGGTAGGAATGCAAAATCAAACAATTTTAGGACGACTCGAATGATTTGATTGGAAGTCATTCCAGGATAAGTCGGGTTTAAGTTCTTAGCTTGCAGAGAGGTGAGGAGTCAATGTGACAATGGTGATAGGGTATGTTATGTTGGTATTTTATTTAAAAAGTTGTATTATTTGTGATGTGAGTGGTGTTTGGTAGGAATGTTGTGTCGAAAAAATTCGGAAGAATCTGAGAAAACACTTGTATTTTATTTGAATGAATTTATTATAACGGTCTTGTGTATGGTTACGACGGGATTTGGAGTCAAGTAATTAGTTCAAGAAGGAGGGACAACAATGTGTTGATAATGTTTGGATGTCATGTTGATATTTAATTTAGTTGAACTAGTTTTTTTTTCGTTATGAGTCATTAATGGGGTTTCGTAGAGTGAAATATCGAAAAAAATTTCGGAAGACTCGGAGAAAACCCACTATTTTATTTTATTGAATTTAAAGGAACTCGTTATAGTAACGCTAGAATTGGGAGCAGGTTTAATTCATTAGCTTGATGAAGTGGTTGGGAGCCCGCCCAGGTGTGATATAGTCATTTACTTGAATTAATTTGTCTAAAAAATGTTACTTTTTAGTTAGGAGATTAGGAAGGGGTTAGATTGGAATGTAGTATCGAAAAAATTTTAGAGAACTCGAAGAAAATCCCTACATTTAATTTGAATGGATTTATTGGAAATCGTTTAGGGATAGCTATAATAGGAGTCGGGTTTAAGTTACTTGCTTGGGGAAGGGTGGGGGAGCCTATCCAGGCATGATATAGTTATTTACTTGAGTTACTTTTGCTAAAACGATGTTTTATATCATTGAGTATGAGTGTAGTTTGTTAGGATTGCAAAATTGAATAATTTTCGGAAGACTCGGAGAGACCTCTGTAGTTTATTTAATTGGATTTATTGAAACTCGTTCGTAGAATTACTGGGATAGGGGTCGGAGTTAAGTTATTCGCTTGGGAAAGGGGTGAAGGAAATCATTCAGGTGTGATACGGTTAATTACCTGAGTTACTTTTACTAAAAAAATGTTTTTTCGTTATGCAATGTGTGAGGTTAGGTTGGAATGCAAAATCAATACACTATCGGAAGATTTGGAGGAAACTCCTAAGCAAATTTTTCTTTTCATTAAAAGGTATGGGTAGGGTCCAGTAGGAATGTGAATTAGAAAAAAATTTCGGAAGACTTGGAGGAAACCCCTAAACATTTTTATGTTGCCTACAGTTAAGTAAAATAATTGACAGCAGGTATCGCGGACTAAATGGACGCCGGAAACAAGATGGCACGACACATTTTTTCTTTTTAAATTTTTTTATGTTTTCGACATTTTGAATTTTTTGGAAATTTTGAAAGTCATGTCAATTAATATGGAGGTAATGTCGCCATGCAAGATGGTGGTGGTGACGTCATCCAATATAGCGACCTTGACATCATCCAAATTGGCGGTCGTGAAATCATCCAATATGGCAGGTGTGATGTCATCATCGAATCCGACAATCCGATCTCGTATCCCATTGCTTCAGAATATGCCAAAATATACTACTCATCGTCATAATGCGAAAAACAACTTTTAGTTTGACAAGTTCAATAGCAATCATGGATTTATCTTAAATATATTAGACATCTTTCTACCTCCTTAGGGTTCGAATTTCGAAAAAAAATAAAAAATAAAAAAATCTTCGTAAACATTTAAGGCTATTGTATGAGTGTCACATTTAAGGCGACCGCCTACCCAAAGTCTCAAATGCGCTGCAGTGTGTACGTAACCAGTTATTTTCTACAAAAACATTCCACATGTGCCCATTGTGCCAATGCCGCGGTGGCCGAATGGTCAGACCATTTTCCTCCCACCAAGGCGATCCGGGTTCGATCCCCGGCGGGGACGATCCCCGGATGTTCTCATGTAGGAATCGTGCCGGACTTTGCCGTTTGTCGGCGGGTTTTCTCGGTAATCTTCCGTTTCCCCCGCCCTTTCATTCCGGCGCTGCTCCACACTCACCTCATGTCATCCCTCACCAGCGCTAAAGACCTCGATGTTAAGCGCTGACCGAATCTCTCACTCACCCATTGTGCCAACGTACGAAAAGAAAACTAATTTCAGACAAGGTCGGAACCTCGTTGTTAAGACGCCACGCTCATTAAGAACACTGTTGCTAAGCCCACCAACATGGCTAAAAACTGCCTTTACAGACTGCCATTCTTCAGAATGTACTAACCGGGTTTATGTGAAACTCAGATTGCGACCTGCACTGAACATAATTATAGAATTTCCACCAATAAAATTATTTGGTCACCGCTTAATGACCCATAGTAAAAATCGTTCTGCGGGAAGCTTGTACGCTAGTTCAGCTTGGCTCGTTGAGGCGATGCGGCATTTGATGCGCGCTTCAAGGTCGACCTTACAGCTCCGTTGTCGCGCGGGTATGATGCTCCCTTAAGGGCGTTCACATTGCACAAATGCATTATGTTATATTTGTACGAAATAAAACTTTTTTTTTACTCGTACAGTATTCCCTTAGCAACATAACAAAGTTAACATTTGTAAGATACGGAAACATAGGAATAACAAAAACCGTGTAAGCTACTCGAATGAAGTAATCTTCACAGAAATTAGAAATTATGGACCATTTACTAAAATTTTTTTACAAATGAAAAATCTAGTCTCAAGTAAGTCTATAAAACGAACACAATGGCGTGCGAGTATAAAATATAGAATTATCGCTACGTGATCACACTTAAGTGATAACATTGACTATAGCCTGTTAGGCTCGAGATATATAGACGATTAATTTAATACATCTTACATCACGTTTCATCATTGTTCACCCTCTTGGGTGGCAAATTTCGTAAATTCATTTATGTACATTTTAGGTATTTAAGTAAGCATTAAACTTAACAAGAATTTAAGTCGATATCTAAAATTTCAGTGGGATCGCTATATTTCGATCACGAATCGAAAACATATACTACACGTTTTTTATCTCTTTGGCATCGAATTTGGAAAATATCTTAAATAATATTTTTTATTCTTCATGTAAATATATTTCAAAATCAAACAGCACTTCGATTTTTGACTGGTTCGATAGATATGATGGGATAATCGAAAACACATTTTACATCTTTTCACTCCCTTAGCTATAAAATTTCGAAACAATTTAAAGTTCTATTTTATAAAATTGTAAATATGTTCTTGGGGTACTAGGGGAATAATGTGTAAATAATTATTGACGACAAATTTAATGTAATTTGAGTGATGCGAGTGACGAATCTGTATGTGATGGTGACAAAGCATCAACAAAGAAAATGGAAAAAATTTGGTCACATCATATAAGTTGCCAGTAAGCCACAGTAACGATGTTTCAAACTGGAGTTGACTGTCAATGTATAATGCATGAATAATTTCAGAATATGTCTGTAGCTGAACGAAATGAAATAATAATACAATTAAATGAAACTGGACATGAGTGTGGAACTGATGTACAGAACAGTTATATATCGGGCCTTATCTACACACGTCGTGTGGCAAGGTGACCCAAGGAAGAATAAAGAGTAAGCTAGGTTAAATGATAGTTCCTATCCCTACAAAGTTCTTGTGATAAGGTGAGAATACGTAGTAGAACTACCAGTATGTTATAAAGGGTTCCAGTCACACTTTGGAATAAACCTTCCTGACTATTAAAAATCAAAACATCTTTGATAACAACTGGTATGTCACAAAATAATGGACGATGAAAGCACGCTAATTGCTCTTATGAACTCAGGCAACAGACTTGTGAAGCAGCAATGTAGTTTTCTTGGCAGTTTAAAGGCACCTACGCACACTACAGTTTGAAAGAGTCGCAAATAGTGTGTTTAAAATTTGACGGTCAAAACACTTCTTGGAATATTTTTTTACAAAACATCTCAACGCTGAGATCTCTTACGAACCATTCAGACTAGTTTTCGTGGTGTGCCATTTATTAGCTGTATACTATTTTTATATGTATTTTCCCAGCACATGTTTTATTATTTCTAGTATGAGAGTGATTAATTAACTGAATTTAAACTTTATTATTAATTCAAGAATACTAAGGTTGTTCATTTTCATGCAGTATTTCTCTGCTAAGTATAGTACAGTTTATATTCACGTCGCCTTGTCCAGTCAAAGTGACCACAGACTCGCTTTATGTGCTAGCTTGGATACCGTAAGTGCTAGTACGCACTGTTCTCACAGTGTGGAAGAGAACTTGCCTTCCATGCGCGTCCTTACGTTAGTATGCGCCGCGAACAGAGCGCGCTTTTCTGCACTCTATAGACATACGCGCGCCATCTGTCAGCCGCGTTCTAATTACTAGCGCCGCACTTCTGCTGCATCGCGTCACATTTACCGCATTATGAAAGCCTCCACTCAACAAGCATGACGTATCTTGGCTTTGCTCCTGCTTATAGGGAGATTTTAGTCTTCTGAACATAGTGCCTATGAATTTTTATTACATGTTTTTCACGTTATGTAGTTTAGTTAAATTTTGTATATCAGTGAGTGAATTTTGAGGCAATTGGGATTATATTTAATTTTTGTATACTTCAAGATGCAAGCCATCGAGTCTACCCTCCGTTGGTAAGTTTTCGTACCCCGTCCGCGCTTGTTAGGCCCTGTTTTTGTTTCGTTAAAAAACTAACTTTAATCCTCCACTTCCTTTTATTTGTTACAGTGGAGGGTTCAAATACTTCAATTACTTCAATTGATTCTAGAATTCAGTAATATTGAAATAATACTTCAAGAGTTTAATAATACTTCAACTTTCCACGATAGGCCAAGTATACCACTATGTTCTAATTACGTACACATTCAACATTTCCTTTCCCAGGACGTCTACTCGCTGCTAAGTTGTCTACGTTCAGCTAAGTTCTACGCTCTCGCACAAACGTTAATTTTGCTACCCAACACGTTTGATCATCCAAGACACTTTATGCTTTTTATATCTTTGATTTTACAAAACAATATGAATAATAGATTTCTTTATTTTATAATGTTTTCAAGTTAAATAAAGTGTGTTAAAGGAACCATAGGGAAAATTATATTTAAGAGGGTTTGCATGGCCCTGTTTACAATATCAAATCATAACTGTTCAATACGCATATTGTAATTCAACGTTTCTTTTCTATTTCAACTGCCCAATAGTTTAGATAATAAGAAATCGTTACTTTCACTCTGCGTCATATTAATGTCTTATTTAACAGCTAGATAAGAAGGCACTGCACCTCATGGAAGCTGATAGGTTCTACAGTAAACATTTATGGGCCGAAAACAAAGCTATTCAATCGTCATCTGTTGAGGGCATTGTTACTGATTTCGAGAAAAATCTCCCTGCACTAAACATTACCACAAGTGTAGTGCATGGCTTGCTTTTTACATTTTCAATGTACATGTTTTATCAAGTTGCTCCTAATTCGTGTACTGTACCTACAACCAGACAGTGTCAAAGAAGGTATCAGATGCTTCATCATTTCTTTGACACCTACCTAGATTCTGGGGTTCAAATTATCACGTCTTCGCCGATTAAAGTGCAGGACCAAACAAACATTATAGCATCATTCAGTTCCTCCACTACGTAACCGTAGAATTAAAGTTGTTTGGTACGGTGACTGTTACATACTCAGTGCATGGCCATTCTTTCATGGAACCAGATATAAATATGGGTTTTATCCCCAAGCATGCAAAGACATAATAAACACCTGATGCCTGGAGAGAAGTGATTGAAGGGCCTTAGTCAAGCCGAATACATTTGATGTAGCGTCATGTATTCAAGCAATGTTCAAAGCCTGAAGTGGATATCTGTTTTCGTACTCTTACAAAAAGAAGCTTCCTTTTACTACAAATCCAATAAAAGAGCTAAGATTGTTTCGAACCAAATCAAAAACTGTAGATCACAGATAACTGTACAATGGAGCATTCGCCTCAGGACTTGTAAAGGATCAAGTGAAGAAACAGACGAAACAAACAATCCATTCGACCAAATCTTCAGTAACATGTCCAGCTCTATATTGCACTTATTCCTATGCCCAAAAAGAAGTGACGGGATTTAAAAGTCCGGTCGAAGTTCTGTGAAGATAACGGCTCTAAGGAGTACTGATATTTTCAATATGCTATTCGTGTCTGCCGTAAATAAAGATTTAGTCACGTATAAGGAAAACTTCAAACAAAATTTTTAATATTTACATTATCTTATTGTATTATCGTATAATTCAATCTACTAAAAGCCATCATTAATCATAAAATAATAAAACTAGGTTCCTTTTCAGTGCGTTTGTTTTTTATCGTTTTTCAGACTATTAATATAATATATTCTATTGTAACCCAATCCAAACGAAGATTTAATTTAATGCCGACGTTTTCAGTCTTCTTTCATGCTAAACATTGATAATTGGTTGACTGTTTTGCTACACAATTTTCAGATCATGGATGTAAATGGCAAACCAAGTTCTACAAATTCACGACAGAGTTTACAGCGATGAACGATAATGGACTCAGGCATAAATAATTACATTTTGTGTTTACAGAGTTAAATCTATTTATTTAGGTTGCATAACATAGTTAAATAATAAACAAGTTCCTAATATATCTCGTGTATTACTAAATGCAGAGGAATAACCAACATGGTACAGATATTACTTAATTCACAAATTAATTGCACAAAAAGATTAAAATTTAACGCTATCGTATTTTCAGGGCCAACACATCAAGGCCTAAACTAGTTTTTAAATATATTTCTTACAAGCATGAATTATAAATTATATGGTTTATAGCGTTCCAAGCTTTATTTCCTCTATCCAGTAAAATTTCTGTTTTTCGACTCTGCTAGTTTTTTCCCTGCGCCCTTCCATTGTAATTTGCAGGGCTACGTGGATTATAAATGGTAGGTGCTAAGTAAAAATATGCCAGTTTCAATTTTATTGTTGTTTCAAAATGAATTATAAACACAGATATTGTACAATAACCTAAGCTACCTAAATAACTGGTAAATAAAATTGCATACTGGTAAATTTATTGTACTCGCCATTGGTTGTATAGTATAAATGTCACTTTTTCTGGCATCAGGCAAAAAAATAGTGCTTGTGTGTTACAAAAATGTTGCGACTAAATTGTTTTAAGTTAAAATCAATTAGGTTCATATTGTTGCTTAAAAATAAACCTAAACTGAACATTTTGCGACTCGAAGTACACATTTTTTCTGTGTTTTTCTTTTCACTAACTTTTAATAGTTAACTTTCTAGTCACCTTATAATTCAGCATATTCAGGAAATTTCTGTTTGTGACCCGTCATAATATGAATATGCTTTGTGGCCCATCCTAATATGAATATACATTGTGACTCATCAAATTATGAATATACATTGTGACCCATCCTAATATGAAAATGCTTTGTGACCCATCTTAATATGAATATACATTGTGACTCATCATATTATGAATACACATTGTGACCCATCCTAATATGAATATGCTTTGTGACTCATCCTAATATGAATATGCTTTGTGACCCATCCTAATATGAATGTGTTTATAAGTTCATGTAAATCAAAGTTCCACACTTCTGATTTTATTTTTGTCTCGTGACTCGTGGGAAGGTTTGTGTGTGGCATTAGTATCATGTGTTTCCTTTATATTATATGTTCAATCAATCTTGTTATTTTCTAAACAAGTGTGCTAACACGATTTTTTTCTAGTACATTGTTTGCTCCATCATATTCTTAATTCTTTTTGTTTGCAGTTAAAATACTGAATTTATGTTTCTTGAAGTATGTGTGAAATTAGCAGAAAAATTTATCGAGGCCGTTTATATAACATGTTGTGTATCCGCATTTCTTTAATATTGACTTAATTGTTAACATTGCATTTTAATTAATATTAACTTTAATATTTTACAGTTATGTACTTAAGTAACGGCTAGAAATAACTTATATTAATGTTGTGCGGCACAACATTAATAACTTATATTAATGTTGTGCGGCACAACATACCGTTTGGGCCTAGTTGTAAATTATTTTAGTAATTTCTTCTCATCTTTTGTAGATATTGTTTGCTGACACACGCCTGACAGTATTTTCAAACTTCTTCTATTTAAGAACTTGCCTTGAAAATATTTACTATATATCTTCATTATTCAAATTGTAAACCATAGAGTAACAACCTATTTTTTTATTCACAAATATTGAGTCACTGACCGAACATTGCAATGCTACTGTTGACGTTTGACGGAAGGATATGTGGTTGGTCAGAAAACATATCCAAGCTAGAAGCACAACTTAGGGCCCAATTTCTCAACGCAACAAGTTGGGCAAGTGACAAGTGTAAACAGCGACAAATAGGTGCCAATCAATCTTTTCTCTGTTTCTCAAAGGTTGTGACATGGAATGACAAGGGACGAGTTACAAGCTTCTGACACTGACAGGTAGATTTTTTCGTGTTGACAAGTGTTGTGTTTCACAAACGAAACTAACTTGTCAGATAGGCTTGTCAAAGTTAACATTTTGCTACAAGTGTAAAGAGCATGGTCAGTGTTGTTACAAGTTTGCAAATATATCATATGTTTTCTATTTTTAAGGTGTTGTTCGGATGAAATGTGGTCATCAAGTGACTCAGAAGAGGAAAATGTGATTCTATTGATGATAGGGGTGTATGAAAATAATGTTATATATGAACTTCAAAATGACTTCCAATTTAATGAAGCACTCAGCATAACCCCCAAAAAATTAGAAGAAATGTTAAACTTAGTTGGGGCTAACTTACGCCGTTCTACATCAGGAGAGCATTGTTGGACTGAAGAGTTACTGATTCTAGTGACCTTGCCTTTGCTAGAGACTCGTTGACAATATCGTGTTGTATCAGACATGCGTGGCGTAAGCAAGGCAAATGTACGCAAAGCTGGTAAATAAATTGTAAGTGCCGTAAATGAAGGTATACTCCCCAGGTGTGTTCAATGGCCCAACAACATGCTTCAAGTAGTCAGTTCTGTATGCATTTGGTCACTGGGTGTGTTGATGGCATTTTAATAGACATTGGTGCTACGAATTAAAACTAACCAGCTCATGTTGACAGACATGGCAGTCATCCCATCAATTGTATGACGGTATGTGGACCAGATCAATGATATTAAGTGTATGCGAACTAGCCTGGAAGTGTGCACAATACCACGGCCCTGCTCAACACATAAGTACTTGTGCAGAAGAATGGCTAGAGGTTGGATGTCTATTGAAGGTGGAATTATACTTGCTGATATTGGCTTTCCAAAAGAATAATTCCATTCATGTTTACTAAGCCTAGAGATAAAGCGGAAGTTAAGCATTTTAAAAGCACGTAAAAAGACTAGAAGAGTAAATAAGTGTGCTTTCGGGTACTGAATGAAAAATTGTCTTGCCTTAACCACAATATAGTGCAATCTGCCTACGCATGTAAATAAAAGCATGTGCAGCATTATGTAACTTTGCAAGAAGTGAAGATAACCATCACGAAATATCACCCTACCCGATAACGACGGTGATCTTGGTGAATCAGTGCTTCTTCCACACGAAGCAGCCATGAGCGATGACATGAATCTCATACGAGTGCTTGTGAGTCATTCTCGGGTGTAGGTGAACAGAAACTTTGAACACAAGATTTCCAAAATTCAAGTAATTTAAAAAGAAAGCATTGAACAGTACGGTAATGCACGAAACAACATTTATGTTAATATGTGTCTTTGTTTCGTTTCAAAGCATATGTTTGAAAAAGTAAGGTGTTATAATTAGGTTTAAGTAATTTTCCCGGTCCACACTTTTTTGCCTGTTCAGCAGAAATAGCAATATTTTCGTTTCTAACATAAACAAGTTAATTTCCACTTAATGCAACATTGCCTTCCTTCCGCATCACCCTAGGTAAACCACGATCTGGGAAGGGAGAGGCCATGCTCAGTCTCTAAAATGTCCAACTTGGTTTTGTGGTTAAGGAGTTCCAAATCTTCAATTGGCAACTCTCATTTCCTTTGTTTTTTCTTAATAAATGTATCTTCAATAGTATCAAGGAAACAATCTACAGCACTTGAAGATTGTTTATTTTTCCTTTTGTCTATAACAAAATTATATTTATCAGTATTATTAGTAAATTAGACGCCTACAGATCATTCAATATACGCGATTTATCGAAAATATAACTAGCAAAAACTATGTACCAATTTATATTCTTAACACTCAGGCTAAAATTATATGTTCTAATTACGAGACTAAGAAAAATAAACAATAACCAGACATGATGTGAGGCCGCACCTGAAGGTAGTATGTCAAACCATGTTCAACATATCATCCAGCTTGTAACGAGGCACATTCTCCATTTACTCTACAACTGAGTTTTCTCTCTCAACCATCTCTAGGACTAGGATGTCAAGTTTTGTTAGTTTCGCTACATTACCACCTCCAGTTCCTGTTTGGTGTGCATTATCCTTCTTCCCCTGTGAAAACTGTTATTTGACATTATCGTGTCATATCTAAACATGGTAAACTTACAGTATATTCATGTGATAAATGCTGTTTTGCGATATTTTATGTGAGTTCATTGCATACTGAGATTAGTCATGTTGGGTTGTAACTGTTAATTTCACCTACAATATACCATATACAAGTATACACATGTTCATAGTTCGGCAACACAGTATCTCGCACATAATGCCGCGTCTTTCTATCTGTAACCACGCTACATTGCCACTTCGTGCCACTTTGTCGCTTTCGATTCTTTTGCAGTTTCTGGTGTAAATATACCAACAAACATCCTCTTTTCTCCCTTGGTTTTTTGAAGGACCATTATCTTCCTGACGTCCATTCTGTACTTGTCAAATTGTCACTAATTTGTTTATAACTGTCAAGTACAGCTGACCTACCACACGGCGGGTATGCAGGAATTGATCGAGAAGCAGCTCTCGTTGGTACTTGGACGCAGGGGTGTACCAAAGAGGGAAGTGCCACTTTGTCACATTTAGACAGAAATAAAATAAGAATATACACTTACAACAGGAAAAAGTTTTAAAAATAAGTAAATACGATATAATATTTTCCTTTATAATTGTTAGAAATGTATTCCAAAATTATTTGCTCTCATTGATTATTTAATTATTTAAAAACAGTTACATTTGATTGCAGCACAATCCAGCCTGCTAAGAGATAAGAACTAAAATCTGTTGACTAGCAGCTGTAATAACATTTGTTGAAATGTTCTGTAGTGTACTACGTGGTGTTGTTATTGTCGGAGTTGGGTGCAGCAGTGTGTCTCGACTCCCCCTCCCGAACTTTATGGCTTACTTCTCTTTGCTGTCAGATGTCGAGAGTGATGAAACCCTAAGTCGCTGTTGAGGGCAGTTTGCAGTGAGACTGGGACTCGGTTCAGTCAAGAAATCAGCTCTGTACGGTACTTCAGTTGCTACGATAATGTTTATTTTTGTTACTGACAATCAAAGTGAAGGTGTGCACTGCAAAAAAACCTCAAGTGCTGTTTTTCCTGTGTTTCCCAGTGTCGGACTAAGGAAGGAATTTTGTATTCTTATCAATGTAACGTCAGTTAAATAATATACATGTGTGTAGTATTACACTCTTGAAACCTACTGGCTATTTTCTATATCTAAGTCAAAGCTCTCATTAGGTAAACTAAACCATTATGTACATAATATGAAATATCGCGTACATGCCTACACCTTGGTCAAGTGAATGTTACGCGTTATCATGAACGGGTACTGCAATTCCCTAAACGTTTAAGTAAGAAAAGTTATTGCTACAGGCAAATGGATGAAAATATAATAAAAATAAAAGGAAGGGAAATTAAGGAAATTTTCGTCTGATCAAAATGACTACCATTTCAAAACCTGTAATTGAATATTACCCTAACACACTTTTGTTGCTTTTAAGAATGACTCAGCCCTTTACTGTGACAGAACTGCAAGATAACAATGATCGAATCCCAAACAATGTGGTTAAGGAGCTTGTAGTAGGCTACCTAATGAGTGAGATGTAAAGCGTACATTTTAACCAAGTTATCTCACATGTTTAGTATTTTTTACAACGAAATTTACACCTCAGATTAGTCTGTATTATTTTGAAAAGGAAATTATAATTTTTATGTAGAGTATTCAGAAAGCTAGTGTTACTGAGTGGAAGAGTTCTGTTCCCTGCCGCCAGACAACTTCCTCGATGCTCAGATCACTCATACCATTGTAGATAGAATGTTGATACTGCGGCCTTCCAACTCCGCACCCTGCGTACAGCCAAACTACGGAGAACTTGTAATAAAACTGTGTCAGTGGTGTGTGTATAGTGTAAAGACTGACATTTGAAATCTTTTATAACCTCGATGTAACCAATTAGTGCAGTGCTATTAAAAACCATGGTAGTTGGTTCCCTATTGCATAAATAAGTCCTGATCTTGTGAATTTCGAACTTCGTTCTAAATCAGGATCCCATTTTTGAAACTCTTTGCACAGTCTCTCAGAATCATTTAATTATTCTAGAAGCTTAGGCAAGTTTGACACCGCAGAACGGAAAGCAAAAAGGAGGGCAAGATGATTTACAACATTTGAAAAACTGTTTTGTTTCTATTTACCCCAACTGTGATAAAAATATCTGCCAACCACATCAAATTACATTGTTGTATTATTTCTTATTCACGTTTGTTGTCTCCCGTAAAAACATAAAACATTTCTAAATGTTTCAAATCATCTCGTTTTACGAAAGTCATAATTGGAATTCTTAAAACTGTGAAAACTGTGGATATTAAGCCTATTGTTACCTAAACGATCGCACTAGTCACCGGTGTAAACACTAACTAGAGTGTAATTGCTAACATTTGAATTCAAAGTTTTAGTAATACAAAATAATTGAAAAATATATTATCACCCGAATTGAATTATTGTTTTAAAATGGTGCATGGAGTTCACTCTAGTGTCGAAGCAGTGAAACGAAGAACTCTACGCGTCTTAGATCCTTGTCTGTTCTGCACATTATCAAGGGAAGAAGAAACCAGGATCTAGATCCCTTGTGTGCCGCTGTCTTGTGCTGCTATCTTACGAATCATCTGCTAACTGTTTGAGAAGTTTACGATGAACGCACAAACGACTCACTAAAAGACAAACGTTACGAGGTCTCCAATTGGCCGTCTAAGGACCTTTACCACGCTTCAACAAGCCCTTGAAAAATGCATCGCGGAAGTGACGTCACACGTGTTGCTGTTCGAATTCAAAAGCAAGAAGGGCTCATCCACGCTAGGATGTCCCCTTCAGCTGAGGGGACGAGCCACTTACCCTTCTCGTGCCCTACGTCCGAATTCACAAAATGCAGCCTACTGCGTGATGGGAACAAGGGCATAGTGGTCAAGAGGAAGTGGTCAATGAATGGAACGTGCACTATTGAACAGACAGCTACTTATGGGCATAATTTTTAATATTTTGTGATTTTTGTGCAGCGCAAAACATTTTTATTTCTAAAAATGTATATGTCCATTACGCCACTTGTACGGCAAAGTTAGCCTTGCACTGTGCCAGAAATCACAAAATATTAAAAATAATTGTCCATAAGAAGCTAGTTGTCAAATGTTACCAAACTTTCCGTATTGTCTTGATCTTGTTCCCGGAGTCGAAATATACCTTTCGTTTGCATTATTATTTCGTGGCCAAGATAACAATTTTCTAATGTATTACGTATTTTTTAAATCACTTTTTTTTACGTTGAATCGTTTTTACTTTACCTTTTTAAAATAAAATGCTGAAAAAATGTATGTTAAGGACGTGTCATGTCTCATGTGAAAATTATATGTGGGTACGAGCTGGTATATCGGTCGAAACATTATGCGTGTGAGTGAACACATGGGCGTCGCAAGCTCACAAGCAGGAGGTCCGGGGGCTCACCTCCGAGAAGTTTTGGGGTTCCAAGGTGCAACAATGGTGTTATTTGAACATTTTTCATTCCTAGTATATGCTAATTACATAGCTGGTTAAAATAGCGATTGTCTTATTTAGAAAAAATTTTTGAGTTAACAGATTAACAAAAAACAATTACCATACATATTGGAGCCCTATACACACAAAATAATTAGTTTAACTACTAGGAGAAACCTGAATGTAAGTAACACTTGCAAGCTGTAGTAAGAATGTTCGACAATTGTACGCAAACATAAAAAATTAATTCAAAAAATCTTGTATTCATTGTCATTATAGTATCTCACCCCAAAAATCTGAGTAAAAAAAAATCACCGAATTTGAGAGTTTGTCAATGTCTACCACATTTGGCGCTGGCATAGTACGGAAACTGCCCGCAATGAAAGAATGACGTAATAGATGTAACCATACAAAACTGTAGAAATATTTTCTTACAGATATTTAAACTGTAAAATGTAGGCCTACAATCTTACACTTTCAAATTATTTATAAAATCTTTTGCGATTAAGTTCTACACAAAATAAATTTCACAAAACATAGCTTCCTTTTAATTAAAAAATTATTATTAAGTTATGCACCTACATATAATTAATAATAATAACAATAATAACACACAAACAAAGAAAAATAGTTTTTTATTGGAAGTGATCTTTCTCAAATCATATAGTCCATTCTCGGTAAAGTGAGGAGTATCTGTAATTTCGTTACTGTACACTTAGTGAGACAATATAGGCCTATCCCAAATAACTTACCTAATTCTCCAACTACTTTGTTGCAAGCAAATAACTGAGCATTCGTGTGTGAAATGTTACACAAAGTTTTAATTCAAAACTATTAATTTTATCACAAACGGACAATTTACGCCAATATGTGCAGCAAATGGGTTTTATCTATACTTTGTAATTAATTACAGCACAGGTTCGTTAACGCGGTTATCGACAAAAATATATCGATGATCTCTGAATGTGTGTGTCTCCTACTACTACGAAACTCTACAAAACTCAATATTCAGGCTGTTTTTTTTTTTTTTTTTTTTTTTTTTTAAACTTATGTAAAAAAATTTCGGGAATGATTCTTCATCAAAAAAGAGGTTTAGTTACTCAATGAACTTTTACCCTATAGCGAAATTTGTAAGGGAGACAATCACCAATCACTCTTGAAAAAATTAATTTTGAAATTGTATTTTGGCAAATTTTTGGAAACAATGTCGTATTAACTTTCAATTCTGCGCACTGTGATAAGCGATATAGAGATCTTCAACCAAATCCAGAAACTGCTCTTTAAAAAAACTCCCTTCATGAAAATAACCGGAGTGGTCTCCCTCTTATTGACTGTAACTTTAGTGGCGTTGAGTTACGTGAATATTCCATGTTGCTTTTCTGAGCAGTACATCATAAGCAATATAAAAAGTCTGATTTTCAGCAAGTCACTCGAATGAACCATTTACTATAAAGTGTATTCTAGTGTCTCTGTGCAGACAATAAAATACCAGGCATGTAGACATAAAATGCTACACCCGCAATATGTAAATTCACGCTTGTAAATGCATTTTGCACTTTGAAAAACGCATCCTGTACTGCAATTCTTTAGAACCATTTTGCGTATTACAACCAAGTAAATCCCAACAATCTTACTTTCAAGCAACTCCATGCACTGATATGCCTATCACACACCATCATTGGCATATTTCATGTGTGAACTTCTTTAAAAAGCGACAGAAATTCGTGTGCTAACGATGCTACTGCATCTGATTATTTGTATGATTTATTTCTTGTAAACTGTGAATTCTAGCGATTTAAAAATGAGGGCGTTTTATGTTTCTTGGTAGGCCTAAGTACTCAGAAAATTAACATGAAATGTTTGCAGAGCCCAACGCCACAGAAGTTCCATGCAATGAGAGCGTGTTATTTTCATGAAGGGGAGAGTTACAAAGAGCGGTTTCTTGATTGTTTGAAGATCTCAATTACACTAAACATTGTGCACAGAATTGACATTTGACTCCTCGTCGTTTCCAATATTTGGTCAAAATACTATTTAAAATTAAATTTCCATGTGTGAATTTCTGTCTTACGAATTGCAGTAGACAATCACGTCCTAAAGTTTGTAATATAAGTTAAGAAACAATACCGATGTATATACTGGAGGAGATGAAATGAAAAGACGTATTATAGGGGGGCGTGCCCCCCTCCCCCCGGCCACTCTCTGTTACGACGCTCATGCACACACACACACACACATTATTATTATCATTATTATTATTATATTTGATATTTAAAATATTTTTGGTGGTTTTACTTGCGCAAAAATTAATCACAGCAATACTTACTTCACACTTGAATGAATAACTTCTACTTGAAATGCTGTTAGCGAGTTGATATTATATCGCGCAGTGAACCCGAAGCTGTTTTCTACATTGTATAGTTAAATATTAGCAATCAATTAAAAACAAGCAAACACAAAGTTTTAATTATTTAACTTTCCACCACGCCAAGATGAGTAAAACTGAATTGCAAAAACTGTCTGTATTCTGAATTAGTATATATTTTAAGCAGTACGGGGATCTAAGGATGGTGTGGGGGGATGGATAGAGGCAACACCCCCCTTCCCAAAGAGGGCAGAATCGATGATGTCTTAAACGTGAATAACTACCGCGCAACTTGAACATCGCAACTTGAACATGAAACAAAACACTGGTACCGCATGCAGGCCACACGCAGTGGAACAAACCTTGCAAGTGTAGTTATAAATAATTTTATCAATTCTGTTAATATCAAAACGCAGAAGATAATGTTTACTGTCGGGAAATCTCTGCGCGAGAGTTTTACGGTCGTTAATATTATTTTCAAATGAAAGCTCGAAATTTTTTTAAAATCAGTTTTTTATAGAGGCTTATATATTTTCATATTATCCTATTAAATATTATAAAAATGACAGTTTTCTGTTTTTGTAGATTTTGTGGTTTTTAGCCCTTATTTTTCTAAAAACATTTTTCAATTTTTACTTGAAAGTAAAGCATACTACCGCATAGTGCTATATCAATTAACGTCCGCTGATAAAATACCTGCTAGGCGAAAATCCCATATAATTTTGATGAGTAGTTCAGATTTGATTGACGACTGAGTATTCCCGTCGTCAGCTCGACATCGTAGCTTTCCATAACCCATAACGGTCTTTATGGCAGTGCTGCATATGTAGCTACAGTAGTATACAGCCACTATGCTGCAGATGTAGCTACAGTAGTATACAGCCACTATGCTGCAGATGTAGCTACAGTAGTATACAGCCACTATGCTGCAGATGTAGCTACAGTAGTATACAGCCACTATGCTGCAGATGTAGCTACAGTAGTATACAGCCACTATGCTGCAGATGTAGCTACAGTAGTATA
>PNEQ01109278.1:0-25404 GCA_003012365.1 Medauroidea extradentata
TATATATATATATATATATATATATATATATATATATATATATATATATATATATATATTTGTTTTACTCGTAGTAATTAAAATTTCCAACTAGTAAAATAGTAGTTAGTAAATTTTCGTACATCCCAGTATTTGTTTTACTCGTAGTAAATAAAATTTTCAACTACCATATTAAAAAAATAATAAATCATCGCATTTTTAAATACCAATTATTGCTATTACAGCTATGAAAGCTTTTCTTATTTCTGTAACAACTTATCACTAATTCCGCGAAATATGTCTCTGGCTTGCTGAGATAGTTATACACAGTCTTGAAAACATTTACCATGTTTGTTTCCATTACTTTAAACTTTGCTGTACTTTACCGTTAATAAGCGTGTACACTCATGAGCACAACATTTAGAAAGCCAAAGATTATGAACGCACAAATAAGAGATTTGCGTACATTTTCAATCACAAGCACTAGGTCCCTCCTATAAAGTATCACGGTAAAGTAAGTACTTTTTAATGCCCTCTTAACTGATAATACAGCCAATAAATACACAACTGCAGCTACAGACATTTACTTTCGAGTGTGGCGAACTGTACTCACATACTGTGTATTAGTCGCACTGTAGTGGTCAGACCAACGGCTACCAACGTTAATTTGGCATTTTTCAAGACCCTATTGTTAAGCAATTAAAATATGATTTATTGTAGCCTTAGACGTTATGAAAACTCTCAAATCTATACACTGAGTGCATGATATTTAGCTCTCTTATTGCATGAACAGTAGTGCAGCGTGTAACTCGTATTCATTTTTACTCAAAACTGCTAAACCTGTTCCCGGCATGCCTGTCTATCAAAAGAACACATGCATCTATGTTTATTAAAAATATGTCATGGATATTACAATCATGACAATTGGCTGTTTCAGACAACTGTCTCTGGAAAAATACAAACCAAATTCGTAGGAATTAGAACTTGCTTTTGACTTTACACAACAACTTCCTAAATAATATTATAGGGTTAACCCTATAGTAAATATATTTCTAGTAATAACCTCTATGTGTCTGGGCCACTGACAGATGGGGCAAATGCATAGCGGTCCGCGACCAAAGGGGTCCGGTATCATTCGTAATTTTTTTAAATATTTAATTTTTATTATTAAATATCCTTATATAAATATAAACAATTCCTTATTAAAATAAAGTGTTAGATGTTAAACAGAGTCCTCTGCAAAAGTCTCGTAGAAAAAAGAATACTACGACAATACTGCGCCAATATTAAGGGCGCTGCCTAACTCGAAGCTTTTGCAACAACAAGGAAATAAATTACACGTTAAGTTAGATTCGATATGACGCAACGCCTGTTGACTGTACATATATTTCACCAGTGACTTTTTTGTTAATTTCTATGCGGCCTACGTTGCTAACATATCTTTATGGCTGTTTTTTATACCCTGAAAACCGTGAACTAATAAGTACTTTCATTATCAAATTACACTCAAAAACACCTGCATACAATTTTTTGCAACATTTTCATTCTTGTAGCAATGTTTTCCTCTTCTTAGGGCATAAAACGGCTTTTCCTCGAAAGCGATGTCGTTCGTGAAATTAAAAAAAAAATCAACGTGTAAATCCTTACCTTTGGTCTCGCCAGGACTCAGAGCTAGGCAGCGCCCTTAAATTATCGCCGCATAAATGCGGTATAATTCTAGACGCCCCCAACCAGTGTCGTTCACTATTTTTATTGCTCCCAGCGGAAAAAAAAAAGCTTCTGACGAGGACTTCTCTCAAGAGGGCATGTTACATAAGATAAATCTCATCATGTTGATTGCAGCCAACAAGTTTTTGGAAGTTGGTGAATAAAAACTTAAAATATAACAATTATAAGAATTAGTTGTGGCCAATTTTATGAGTAAACATTTAGTTAGAGAGATGAATTTCTAATTAACTATTTGTGGCGCCGAAATGTTGTACATTTAATTACAGTCCAAGTAATTACGCCAAAAAATTAGTTACGTTTGCAAAATATTTGCTCACAGATACCGTAGAAAGTTTTCTTTATTTAATTTAAGAATAAAATAATTTTATTTTATAACAAGTTCTTTGTATTTTATTTACGTGCTTATCCACATACGTTTAACTAAGTGGCGGAAATATATAAATTAACTGGCAGGAAAATTACTAGCCAGGGGTTTATATGAGTACGCTTTACCGTGACCAGGGCATACACAGTTTCATGAATTGACATTAGCTCACTAGTTGTGCCGAGACGGCAGTGTAGTGACCTCGCCAGTGAGTTCTGTGTCAGTAGTGACGTGAGCAGGGGATGGACGCTAGAGTACTGAGACACCTGGTTGGTGGCGTTGTTGCAGGTGGCTTGCAGCGGCGCCATGTCGGCCGAGGTGTCGGATGTGGGCCACATACAGGACGAGGACCTGCTGCGCCGCATGGTAAGTGCTGGTCGACCCGCAACCTCACTCACCACATACAGTCCTCCCACTATACACGTCTAGGAAGAGTAACCTGCTAGAGTTTATATATATATATATATATATATATATATATATATATATATATATATATATATATATAATGGTTAATCGCGGGAAAACTTGACTGTTTGCACGGGTTTCAACGCTCGTTCAGCTTATGTAAAGATTAGAGCTGTTGCCCTATTTGACTAAGCCAATAGAATCTCGAGATTGTAATACGTGATGCCTTGGTCTGCAGACAGCTACGTTGTGTCTGACGTGTATCATCCAATCATACATATCACAAAAAACAAACAGTGTTTTCAAGGGTATGTCGGCACAAGACATTTTCGGGATATACCATCATTAGAGATGATGGTTTATCGCGAGAAAACTTGACTGTTTGCTGGATTCCAACGTACGTTCAGCTTACCAGAAGATCACTGGCTTTAGCTTGTACATGGAGCTGTTGCCCTGTTTGACTGAGCCAATAAGAATCCTGATATCTTAATATTTGATGGCAGTTATTGGTCTGCAGACAGCTACGTTGTGTCCGAAGTATACCACCGAATCATATATGTTGCGAGACACTACAGTGTCTTCGAGGATATGTTGGCACAAACTATTTTTGCGATATACCATCATCTCTAACCACCATCTCTAAATATAGGCCTACGTAGCGCCACTTGTTTTTGGTGAAAATAATTTCGCACCGACTTGTATCAGGGCCAAAGTGGACATCTGCAGCTATGCTTCAGTGTGTTTTAGTGCCAAAGTGGAAATCTGCAGCTCTACTTCAGTGTTATTGACAGAATTTATTAGTGCGGAAGCGTCGCTCGTTTGTCTGTGCCTACAGGACAAGGTTACTGCGACACCACGTGTCTGTGTTTTGTAGGTAGAACCCCGAGACCCTGAGAGTCGAAACGCCCAATCACTGACCATGAAACAGAGCTGCAGATGTGCAAATGAGGCACTGCAACAAGTTAATACAAAATTGTTTTAACCCAAAATCAGTGGCTCTAAATATAATTTTATTCGGTTGCGAGACAATGGCGAAGCGTGGATCGTTCGTGAGCAATCAGAGCTTAGCGATGACTAGAAACCCGGAAATTTCGTTGAGTGGACTCCACAGACCTGTGTAAACACTATCCTCAGCTACTTGTCCATTGGCTTCTGCTCCAACGAGTAGCCAGTTGTACATGTGACAAGTTCTGGTTGGAGTCAGTGAGCGGTTTAATGAAGGTTTAGATGTGGGAAAGGAAAATATTGCTAGTTCAATCCATTGACCTATACATACTCGAGCCCGTCTATTCGTTCTTTGTCTGTTGTTCCAGGGAGTAGCAGCTAGTGGACAAATGGTCGGGGCTTGAGTATACACTATACACAGGACAATGGATTCTAACTGTAATCGGATTACAGACTGTTCATTCAATTTTATTTGCTTGATAATACTAACTATATCCCATTGCTTTGTCATTGAATATGAATGATGTTGATGAAATATTTTATTGTTTAATTAAGTTAGATTTAAATTAATGTTTAAATACTAATTATTTTATCACTTTGTGAAAAATTTAAATCATTTAGTTGGTTCATGTAGGTTTTCTGAATTTTACTGAATTGTGATTTTTTTTTATTTACTGGTGATATTCAGATGAATATCCAGCTAAAGGAACAGTTCTTAGCATTTTAAGTTGAGGCATAGGTGTAGTTCTCTTTTCAATGAGGGTTATTTCCTCCTAGATGATTGTTCTAGCTAAAGCTAGAAAATTGTTTATTCTTATGGTCTGAACTCCCAAGACATCAAGATGTATGCGGCAGACCTCCTGTCTAGGCCTGGTTTTCTGCCGTCAGTGTAATGTAGGAAACTCTGTTGGGAGAGAGTTTAGTTCAGGGATGTGTAAATAAGTATGCTTTTTAGAAGAGGCCAATTTTAATTATGTATTTAACTAGATTTTTGAGTGAGTTTCAAGACAGCGTGGGACTGTATTGTAAGAGATCGCCCACAAGCGTCTAATTTTATTTGCCTTGAATGAGTGATTGTAATGATGTGTTTTAAAATGTTTTAATCTACGTAATTTTCTGAGTAAACTTTTGTGAAAAACTTTTGGAATTTTTGTAAAACGTAGACCAGAATATTGCCTCAAAATTTAGTTCCTGAGTAATGACTCCATGAAACTGTAATTATTTTGTGAACAGTTTTGAAATTGCTCTAAACTATTTTTAATTAAGAAAGGAAGCAAAGAAACTCTAATCCTAACCAGTAGTCCTTGTGTCGAGAATTTCATAACTTATCGACTGAGTATTAATTATTTTAAAGCTAGTCGAGCAAACTCAAAATTTAAATCTTAATTTTCTTAAAATATGTGTGCATGAAGAATGTATGTACGTGTAATGCTTTGTAGGAGTATGAATGTGTATGTTGTAGTCTGTTGAGAGAGAATTATGTTTTGTTCTGTGTGTTTTCAGGCGTTCTTATAATTGATTCAAATTTTATTTTATTTGAATAAATTGGGGATTTTATTTTTCACATGTTCTCTTCGTCATTCTACCGAAACTCATCTTTACGTCGCGTTCAGTACACTATATAACATGCAGGTCACTGTACTCACGAATTTTTCATTTCCCTATTTCAGAGTCCCCAAGGACGAATTTCATAAACAGTAACCTAATCACTAAAGCAACTCACGTGCACGGAAGTTTCAACTCTTGACATTACCGTCAAACGGATTGGCGAAATTTCCGGGTCTATAGCGATGACATTCAGTTCTAAATTGTCTGGGGAACCGTTAGAGTGGTAGCAGCCCTGCTACTAGTAGCTAGCAATAGGTGAGGAAAGACATCTTCTATAACATGACCTCGGTCAGTGCTAGCCACGTTCATTGGTTGTGACACGTTTACCACCACGCGCTGACGGATACAATATCGCTTGCCTTTGTAACACGACCACGCTTCCCACTTGTGAACCGGTTTCTCGATCACCAGAGGTTAGCCCAGGTTGTGGTCGTTCGCCTGCAAGCACTTCAGGGTCTAAAAACTGTGGAGATTGAACTAAATAAATAAAATAATTTTTATGGCATGCGAAACAATATTCTAAATGCGACGATTAGAGCCCATTTTTTTTGAAGAGTGCAGAATGGTAATTAAATACACAATATTAAGCTGTACTACGCAAATATAATAAACGTGTATTTATATGATTTTTGAAAGAGCTGTGCAATGGGAGTGCATGACTGGTTTTAAATTTACCATGAAAAAATAATAAAATTTGATGAAATCTCAAACTTAAGCGACTCACTAGCTCTCTTCACAAATATATTCACGCAATTATTTTTTGCCCTTTTTTCATCAATAGTTTGAACACAGTGTGTACAGTTTCATTTCACTATAGTTTTTTCATTTTGCGTTTTGTTTACAATTTTGTCGCTCCATTTAGCGTATTATCACCTACTACCACTAGCTTATCCTGATAAGTAGAAGTATTATCCTTAGTCAAAATTCTGTTTTGCCCGGGATAAACGCGTGGCTTTCCGGAAAGAGCCTATTGAATGCCCTGTTGCAGAAGTACGTCTCAGTTTAGTTAGCCCGATTTTTACATTTCCTTTCCAAGAAAGATTCTTGAGCTCGCAGCAGTAAAGGCATGTCGTTTCTAAATAAAGAACTATGTTTCCTATAAATTTGTTTGCAGTTATTTTCCTAGGAAGGGAACTGATAACATTTAGCCAACTGAGTCATGCCACGAACATATACATTTCATGATGAATTGTGTTGCAAATGTCCATAAAGCGGTTTCCGTAACAGTGGTCGCTAACGGGCTCAATGCGAGTCCCGGGGTTTGAACCCTGCGTAGATACGTGTGTCATATTACTGGTTGAGATTCATTTAAGTTTAAGGCAGTTTAGCATGTAAGCACATCCTCCACCCCTTCTCACCCCTAACAATACAATCAACACGAACCGACAGCACATTAGCGTTACTTATACCGCAAATTCTCAGATACATGTTATTGCTAGAGAACCGAAAATTTCGCGAATTTACTTTAACTCCCAAGCTACATTGGTCAATTTTTACGACTGGTCACTTACTAGAGGATACTTTTACTGTCAATTCATCTCTGCTGGCAATGTAATTGTATGCATTATTTTTTTACTTGATTTTCCCGAATTTGTATTGAACACAATTAAGATTTCTTATTATTTTTTCAAATATTCTCTCATTTTCAACTGTTATGGTTTATGAGTTTAGATTAACAGAAAATGCCTGCTTTTCTGAAACTGTAGGCTTACCTCAACTTGATCTCACTCAGCCTGGACTCTAAGAGTAAAGCTTCTCTCGCCCGGATGTCCGCCACTCACACAGCTGCAGTGATTTAGCGGCGGCCTATCTACAAAGGCGACATTGTTAAGAATATTTGGTTTTTCGTAGCTCTAAAGTGGCTTCGTCACCAAAGACACTTTTACGAGCATTATGAGTATTGTTTACATACTTCTTTTTAGGTAAATGCTGATAAAGTAAGTCTGGATAACTCTGTATAGTTTGTTCACGATAAAGTAAGAACTTCCTTATGTTTTCTTTCAGCAATTATGTATTCATCTTTACTATTTTCTGTACGAATACTATCATGGAAATAAAAATAAGTGTAAACGTTTGACTACACTGAAAATTAATCACCTTTGTCCCCAATAAAATATAATTTTGGGTTATTATAAAAGTTTAAGAGTGTTCAGTTTAAAGAGAACAGCCTATACTAATCTTACACCCACGCATAACAAGCATAATAACCTTCTTGAGTAAAAACAACGTCGTAAATAATAAACAAGCGAGCGGTTCATTTACTCAGTAAATTCTAACAAAAATTAAATAAATCCCTGATGACAGTGGAGGTTCCAACCCAACTGGGCATTTTTGTCGCTACGGACTCATATTCGCATTTAATAACTTACGAAAACTGAAAGAAAGTTCCTGTTTTAGTTTCCACCTCGCACAATTATCCACATCAAGGATAAACGCGCCATTAGATGGTTGCATTGTGTTCAGAATTACTGATAATTGAACAATAGTTATGAAACCAGTCATAGAATTTCTAATTAAGATCATGATTCCCACTATAAGTGATTCGGAATAAAGTGATCACCCAAAAAAGCCCTGATTAATTTCTATTTTCTCCCAGTTTATATCTTTCCGCCGAATGTAAACATAAATATTGCCACGTGCTGTTATTTACATAAACTTGTACAATGTTTACAATTACATTATACTGCTCCGATAAATTTAATCTACAATATCTACTAATTAAATCCATGGGTGCTGGATATATGCTATACTCAATAGTAATCTTAGTTATAGATATTTGCGAGTTAACGTCTTGTAATACTGGTTTCTGTGCATCGACTCTACTTGGTTACGACACACACTGTTGGCGTTACTTATCTCGTAAATGCATGCGTAGTATATTAATTTGTAATTCAAAACCGCCACTATAAACACACACGACACACGCAATTCAAGAATTCAAGTTCCGTTCAGCATACTGCCGTGAACGACGACGACGCAATTAACAAAAACAATAAATAACGTATTTCCTTAATATGTGAAACGGAAAAAAAAATACTATTTCTATTTTGTATGCTCAGGCTGGCGATCGTAAAACATAACAGATTACTAATGACTTCACACATCATTTAGCAGTGATATTCATAAGCAGTTACTTCTAATCATTTTGAATGTGTTCAACAGAACTCCATATTTATTACACAACGGACAATCACACTCATGATTCAACTCGCTTTGAAGCGAGTAGCGAAGCGGCGAAAACCTAACTCCGGTGCCACCTGTCGGTGGAATTTTGAACTACGTCTGTGGCGCGAGTGTTAGCGGCAATGTGTCGACGACAGTTTTTAATTCAGCGGGCGGTTGCATCACTTTGTGGTGGCGTTAATCAAGTCAAATTACACAGTCAGTAGGTAAGATCATAAATAAGCATTATGAAGTTTGTTTAATACAGAAAGGTTGGTTGCATTTGATGTTCTTTCACTAATGCTTTATTCAAATAAGAAAGTACACGGAACTACATGCAATGACTAGCTACCAACCATACAAACAATAATGTAACTATTGTTAATGTTGACTAATATTCAGTAACGGCTAGTGATATTTTTCAAAGGTTAAATCTTTAGTGCTCACTTTATTCCGAATGACCTATAGCAAGAAACCATGATGAACAGTGAAGTGAAGATATTTTGGTTAACTCTTTACTGCGAGGTTTTCAGTACTGGTGAAGGGTGACGCAGAGAAAGAAAAGGTTTGGTACAGCCAACCGATGTTTGTATCTGGTCAAATAAGTGTTTAACAGTTGAATCAACCAATTATCTCTACAGTAGATTTTTGTCCAGTAAAAAATAAGAAAGGAATTATTTGATGTGTTTTATATATTTATTTATATATTTATCAGGCAACACATATTTAGTTGGACCAAATGCATACTTGTTTCGCCTTATACGGACGTATATATGGTTGACTGTATTAACCTTTTTTCTCTATTGTGAAGAGCGAGTACGATCAAAACAAATAGGGTCTAAGTTAAAGGAATGCGTGTGTCACTATGCATGATGTGAATATGAAGCAGCGCTTGGATGAAGGGTTGTAGGAAATGGGAGATGCACGAGAAAACCCGTTGACCAACGGTATCGTCCGACGCGATTCCGACATGTGAAAAATTTGGGTCGACTCTGGTGACAATCGAACCCGGATCGACTGTATTCAGTTCTGTGAGATTCACCTACTAGAAGGTTTTTAGTTTGTATCCATTGATAATGTAAAAATGACATTTATGTACAGAAGCTGAAGCTATAACATAACCAACGTAGTCATTCTACTCTTTCATTAATAAATCTATGTATTATGTATACTCAAAGCGATAATGCATTCAGCTAAATATAGTGCACAAATATGTCTATACAAATGAATTCAGATCAAAATTCGCCTTCACATCTACGTATTTCGGAAAAATCCCAGACAGAAAGTCAACCGGCCGTAACTTACCTATCAAGAAAGTTGTAAAATATTCAGCAAACATATTTACGTTCTATTTGTGTACTAATACAGCAAAATAAAATATACATATATTGTGTTCATCGTACTTACTGTTACTATCTTTTCTACAAGGCTTTAAGCGATGACCCTACTATTTCATTTGTGAGAAGTACTGTGTTAAGTCCAACGCCTGTTCCTACTTTTAAATTATCGAATTCGACAGCCTGAAAAGGCCGTTTTTAGCTATTTTAAAGGGGCCGTGAATCGTGTTTTAAATACACGTGCTGAATTTTTATCTTGGAGAGTCATTGTTTGAAGTTTTTTTTTTTTTTTTTTTTTTTCATATAAAGCGTGTTAATAATGAACGTATGTTACAAACCATGTGAGATGATTTCTGGTAAAGTTATGTAATACAAATTTTTTGTTGGCGCACGTTTAAAGAATCAAATACACGTTTGAAAATTGAATTCGACAATGAATTTTATTAATAGGTCCTAGAATAATGTAAATGAAAGAATGAATTTCTGTGTGTGGTTTATTAGTAACAAGATCTGCAATCTGCGTAAATAAGATGTCAAGTACGTGTCAGCGTCATTACATTATGGGGTTGGACACCCTGTTTTTCGCCATATAAATAGTTGCCATTGCATTTTACGGATATTAAATGCCACGATTTGTTGCACAAATCCCCAATGAACAAAAAAGGTAACCTTGTCGCAACATCCTCAAATCAACCGTTTACGAGAAAATAGAAAATGTTAATACTGACAGGTAGGCAATACGCGATACACAGGATAAGTGAATGAAGGTTACGCTAGTTAGTGATGAATGGATAGAGAACACGAATGTATATTCTAACATCGCGCCATATGTCTCCGTAGCAAGAGGAGGGAGAGATTCGTGTATGTTACGAGTGAAGATCATCAACCAGGTTAACATAAAGCTGCGGGTGACATCACGCAGCGTGGGTGTCGGATGACGTAACAGCAAACACCGCAGTGCCAGGTGCGACTTTTGAACTTCGCTAGCTTGTTGCCATGCTTACGGCTACAGCTGAAATATATAGCAATGTATATTATACCGCATATCAATATTATTTGTAAAGTAAACGTACATTGAATTTAACATTTTTTTTTTGTGGCAGCTGCAGGTTTTGTTGATACACTTGTCCAAATATAATTTTTGATCAAAAGAAAATTATTAGTATTTATTGCTCAACTACTTATGTCACTTCAAAATAAATGTAATGTTTATTTCTAAAATGGAACCAAGCTGAACTTGTCACATATTTTTAAATGTTAAACATCGTGTAATGGTGCACATTTTCAACAAGACTATTTTTTTTTTAATTAGTAAAAAATTAGCGTTTTTGAAGATAACATCGTGAAAATGGTAGAAAAATATCTGTCAAAGTTTGATTTTAACTAATTATTGTGTGTTAATAATCGTGTATTTTTCTTGTGACTAACCAGGGAACAGGATGCCTTGCACCTTGCACTCAATGCTTGCACTTTGAAATTTTAATTCTGAAGACAGCCCACACATCCTTCCGTTTCCTGGGATTCAAACCAAGCATTCGATAACCGTAAACTGACGTGTCAACCAACTAACCCTCAAAAGTATTTAAAAAATACGCATTGGTTCAAACGACTAAGCTCTTAGTTTTCATTTAAAAATGATGTGCTCTTCCATGCTCTTTGACCAGAAAATAATTACCTTACATGACAAGTCAAAATGTTTGTTTCAGAAATAACAAGTATTGGAAGTGTTTTCATATATCCATGACCATTTCCAAGACTTGAATAACTTTTTCCAGGTATGTGTGTCTCAGAGTGTCTGTGTGTATTTCTATGTGTGTCTCTGTGTGACCGTCTCCGTGCGTATCAATGTCTGTGTCTCTTTGACTGTGTACGTCTGTCTCTCTGTATTTGTGTGTGTGTCACTGTGTGTATTTGTGTATAAACACACAGTGTCCGTAAAGTCATGCGTGCATGATCATCCGCTTAAATGTGTGTAGGGCAACAAATGGAACATTTGGTGAAGATTTCACATTTCTATCTTGTCTCGTTGATTTCCTGTGACTAGTCAAAAGTGCACCATGACTTTACGGACATACTAACTAAATTTGAAAACTAACGATACGAAGCTGCGTGTGGGACCAACAGAGCATGCAAAAGTGAAAATTTTCATCAGATGTGCACTAACAGGTCCAGAGTTTTTTTTTTCGATAATAGTATTTGTTTACAGTCATCGCGCTTATCATTTCCGCGTTTTATTGGTGACGTCAGCTGAGAGACGTAGTTTTCTGACGACAGCTCGTGCAATCAGCACATTCCCTCTGTATCTCCAGCATCTGATGTTACAGGTTTACGTGGACCAGTTAGATGCGGGTATCGGTGGCAGGTAGGCCAAACTAGTGCCAACTTGGACATCAAGATTAACATCGTCAAATTGGGCTGAGTGTTGATCTTAAGAGCCACAAATCTTGCACAAGACTTTTTTTTAAACATTCTAATTCATCTAAAGATTTTGATACTTTGTTTGTGTGCGAGTTTAAGTAAAGCAACATTAAAAATAATTTTCAAATTCTTTGAGACACATTCCGAACTAGCAGGAAAAGCCATGCTTAATTTCTTTCAGCTTTCATGCTGATTTTCAATCAGCTTTCCCCAAACATAAAAAATTATATTCATATGCAAATTATATAAATCCCGTTCTTCTATAACATACATAATCAACTCTACCTACACTCCGATTAATTATTTTAATGCGCGATGTCTTTAAACGATATTTCACGTGTTTTATTTTTGAAAAAAAAAAAAAAATCTGCTTATTGCCATTTCTTTTACAAGTCTTTGATTTCAACACTTAATGGATCGTTTGGCAACCAGAACTGTCAAAGCCACGTGGCTAAATGTCATTAACACTCATTGCATATGAATATGCTTTTTGAAACAGTCCTACATATCCCCATGCCAAGTTTTTGTCACGAACACGGAAACGTTGAAAAACTAAATTTAAACAAACGTCAGACTCATTAAATTTGGCATTTATGCAGACAGTGTTGCCGACTTCGGGTGTGGGTGGGGGTATAGCTATTTTTACCCACCCAAAATTTACCCAGGAGGGGCAAAGTTATAAAAAATGCTCGTGTTCATACAAACAATTTTTAGCTTTGAAAAGTTTATATTTGTGCTTGCGGTATACAAATGTTAAGGCATGAAAAGTGCTTAACTAACACAATTTTTACCAGTTAAAATCCAGTTTTTTCTAGGTGAGGACCCCCGGATCTCCCGCTTTATTAGGAGGGTCTGGGTTATTGTCCTACCTTTATTTAATTAAAGCAGGCGTTTTGTAAGACCTACCCATTGTTAATTTTTTTAGCGTATTTTCTTCTCTGTTTTTCCAGCTACTTTGACAGAGTATCATTATTTCTGGAAAAGGCGATAATCATAAATATGAAGCAAAGTGCTCCATTAAAGATGAAAGTAGTATATTTTTTGACAGTCGTATGTATTCAGATAGTAGCAGTGTTTTACTCTGCTACGGGTGATTTCTGTACAAACACGTACATTTATCAAACAATTATAATAAAAATATTTTCTTATACATAGTAGCTCACATAGCAACCTTGCCGTGCCGTCAAGAACTATGTTTTTTTTACATGAAACACTAACCTCCGTCTATGAACGTTTTACTCACACACAACATACCACGCCAACTTAAGGCTGTAGTGATAATCTTTAATTTCTACTGTTTTCGTATTAATATGTGTGTGTGTATAGTGAACAGCTATTGTTAAACCTGCAAAACTGATTTGTTAAATTTTTTTTGCATTGTCTAATTGACCTAGAATACAAAATATTTCGGGGTTTTGGCTAGTTAGCCTAATGCCAAAATTTTTTTCAACTGAACAACTATAGAAAGTCTCACGCTTAGATTGCAGTACAGGGTTATACGGACATTCGCTCTCTCATTTCAAAACACGGTAACTGCCATTATCAATGTCCTTGTTTTGGCGCGCGCTGTTGCCAAAAATCCTAAAATCTTCACGTTGTAACTTTGAACTTAAAATTTTTGTATATTGCACAGCACGGAAACGCGCATCGTGTGATATAGCTGGTTCATAATTTACTCCTTTTTAAGAGGCTGAAAAAATTTAAAAAACTAATATTTTGAAGCTGGTACCGTTTTCATGCATCAATAATTATATCGCATCTTAACTTACGAATGAAAAGCAAAATCGTGTCCAGATTTTTACGGTGTGTAATTTCATGTATCTGGACGCTATAATAAGGAATCTGCAGGCTAATTTTGTTTTCGTTAGTTGTACAGAATTTTTTTCTAACGTTATGTGCACTTTCTAACAAACTGAAACATCAAAAATTTGGTCAGTGAGGAACTTTTTTGCTATTCAAGTTAGATTGGGGATGAAAGCGAAGAAGTTGTTCGTAATTAGCTGAATTTATTTTTAAAAGCAACCCCACCTCAATAGCTTTAACCGTTTTCTTGTTTATAGCTGTGCAATGTGTGGCGCATTATTGCTGTGCGCTCACGGCACGCTCGCCCTACAAACTCGACTGCTGAGTGTCGCTCGGAGTGTTGGTTAAATAAAAAAAAATCGTCCCGTTATCTTGGCTGACTATGAGATTATGTCTGGCAAGGTTAATAAATAAGATACAGGCTACTTTTAGTCAGCAGTTCTCTTCGTCCCGTGTCCTAAACTGGTTCAGTAGCGAAACTGCAGTGCCACGCGACCGAACGATTCGTTGTATATGTTTACTGATTTTTATGTGCGTAATTTTTTGTTAACATTTATTTGTATAGAAGGCAAAGCAATAAAAAGTTGTAATTATTGGTAGGCTACGAAAAAGAGAGCGAAATAGTGTACTGATCTTATTCCATAATTTTTCACTTACTATTAACGCATTAAATGAGCTTTCGATTGAACAGGATGTTCCAAACAAACCATTTGCGCTAATAGGAAGAAACAATTACAACACAGTACATCAAACTAACATGAAAAATCGAAATCATAAAGGAAAGACAAACTATAAATAGGCCTAATTCCCGTTAACAAAGTTAAGGCAATGATCGTTCATTTCTACTACTTGTGTGGTAACTATTTTGAAAATCCTAAATTAAAGCAAATAAAAAACTCTCATACAGTTTGTTTATAAGGTTTTACTACGTCGTCTAATTAGTTTCCTTGACAAAAAAAATTATCTTGTTTCGGTAAGTTTTTAACTGACGAAAATTAGTAATTACATTCAACGTTATGTTTAAGTATTGAAAAACTACATAATATACAGTAAAACAAATATAAACAATACCGGTAAACGTATTGTTTTATATGTGCTCTTGTTTAGGCTTAAGATATAAATTATCAAAGAAGTGGTGGAAATGAGTGATACGCCTAAGTTGGCATCATGGCAGAACATTTCCTTTGTTTGATATCCGAGCGTGGCGCAGCAGTGGTAAAGCACTCGCTTCGCATTCGGGAGGACCCGCTTTCGATACCCGGCATTGACCATCCTGATTTCGGTTTTCCAGGGTTTTCCAGAATCACTCCAGGCGAATACTTGGATGATTCCTTAATAAAGACCGTGGTCGACTCCTCCCCCTTTAGTCCCGTGTATCTCTACCAAGGCCTGTACTGTCTGAGCGCACGTAAAACGTCCAAATAAATAACACCCCCTCTCCCACTTTAAGTGTATTCTTAGCAGATAATAAAAGTGACAAAAATTATTTTTTAGTTCCCATACGACGTTGGTTTTGAATGATCAATTTCACGTTTCTGTCTTCAGACATATGCAACTAAATGGAAGAAATCTTTAGTTTTGTCAGCAGTAGCTATAATGATTAAAATATTAAAATATATATTATAATAATTATTTTTTAATGAACTGCCCGTTACAATTCATGTACTGAAATAATATCAGTGGAGTATGAGAATTGTTTCTCATTTTAAAGCAATAAAAAATGTCTTTAATTACATCTTTTGAATCGCGATGCTATACAAATTGTAACATCAACTAGAATAATAAAGAATATAATATTTTACAGCTCAGAATTCTGAAGTAGCGCACCTCCCGAACTTCGTAACATGGCTGCGATCTGGCAACAGCGCGCGCCATAAGCTCTGTGCTGCAATCTAAGGTTGGGACGCTCTATAGCTAAAACGATAGCACTTTAGTCTTGAAAATAAATTAGTCAGACATTGTAAAAGCTATTTTCGACAAATCTACACAAAAAAAAAGAATAATAATGCTCGCAAAATCAGTAGAAATAAAAGATCGTTTACTGCATTTAAGGGTACCGCCTACCTCGTAGCCCTGGCGTCAGCAAGGTTGTATTTATATGGTCACTTTTACATGTCCTCAGACAGCGCAAGGCATTGGTGGAAGTACACGGGAGGAAGAGGGAAGGAGTCGGCCGGACCGACATAGTTTGAAATGTGTGTTATTTTCGTAGACATACAAATATAATAAGCGTTAAATAGTTTCGTAAAAAATAGAATAGTCGTGACTAGCTGTAACGCATTTGAAGAGTAGGTAGGGAGGCCTCTCAAACAGTGTAAGCGACACATACGCATAGTGACGTTGTCGATGGCAGCCGGCGCCAGGGGGTTGTAATATACCGACCGCTTAGGTAAAAGTCCCGCGGGCTGTGAAAGCTGCGAACTCCAATCAGCAACTGCGGCCTTGACATTTCCCCCGCCGGGACCGGCACTTAGCTCGTTCTTATGCGCGACCACGCCGACAGCACGCCAGTGAAATATAGCACAGGTTTTCTCGCACCGGCCCAGCGCAAACAAGAAGACGAGATCTGCAACACTGACTTCTTTGATTTTTCCTTTCATCTCGGCGGATGGGATTGTCAACGAGCAGCGGTGGGAGGGAATCTTGAGGGGAGGCTCCAGAAAGTGAGGCCAACCTGCCCCACCATAATCTAGCATCACCTGCGCGGACGTCTAATAATAGCCATCCTTCGTGCCCCAACGTTGTCACCACTGCGTTACACGTGATGTACGAGGGACTACATACGTTACCAAGCACACTTGCCAACTTCGGCTTTACTAATATTAGTACTGTATAGTAGAACAGCTAGTATACGTTCGCACAGATACGAAATTCATTCATGCAGGCGCGATTGTTTCGTGGATTTATTATAGGGCACGTTGAACGTTAAAAACATGCACTTAACTGCCACTTCTAAGATTGGACGACAACTGTTATGACACACCATTAACTACATTAACATTCACCTGGGATTGAACTGATAGACATGTAAAACATAAAATGCTATTGATGACACAAACATTTATTTATTTTTTCCTTTATTCGCACTGAACTTGAACGCAATTAAATGAATATTACAGTAGTTCTTAAATGAGTTCAGTTCAATGCTGGCTCGTGTAAAGTTCCTTCTGTGCTTTTTAGAATCTGTATGCAGCATGATCTTTACTATGCCGACACGAGAAAGGATCGACATAATATGTATGACGTACGTTTACGCCAGTAAAATGATACTGAAAGTGTTTTGCTACAAATGATGTAAGGAATTGGCCTGTATGTGGCGGTATCTCCTCGTAAATCATATGTTGTGTGTATGACTAATATATAAATAAACACATCCGTTATTACTGAAAAAAAGCACTGAGATTACTGATGGTTTATCAGTTATCTTCAACATACGGAACCATGCCAGTTGTAAATATTTCGTCATATTCAGTGATTTGATAGTTTAGGAACGATTGGCAGCTATGAACGTGTAGATAGACCTTGTCAGCTACGTTCTAAATCTAACCCTCAACTATAAAAGAAACTTTCATCGGTGCTTTTCAATGCTTTAAAATCTGCATAAAATGGTTGTGGATAAAATATGAAATAATGAACTAGGATCACGCACGTCACATGTAAGTAATGTGTAAAACATAGTCGGTATTAAAATTCAACATTGTACGAGTCTTACCCCACACAGACACGGAATTTATTCATGAATCGAACATTTCCGTACATGGTTCCTGAAAATAATTTACATTATTTTCTATAAGTATTAATATTCCCTACATCAGATTTGTTGTTTCCGAACAGATGACTTACACAAGTAGGCATCCATTATTTATTTGTTTTAATAAAAATATTCGTTGAAATTTCGCAAAAAAAAAATCTAAAACTATTAAGGTTATTTTGAATGTTATTTTTCTGTTCTTATGTAAATATACGCTGATGTAGCACTATAAAATTATGTCTATAAATGTTTATTAGCAGGCGGAAGGATTGGCTCTCGTGCCAACGTCTGTTTGTCAGCCGAAAACCATCCTGAGTGACCATCAGTGGTCGTCAGTAGTAACGGAGTTATAGTTGGTTACTAAAATCACTGACCAGTTTTTTTCAGCAGTAACGGAATGAGCCCATAGTATGATTCACGAGGAGTTAACGTGTGTATGATGATTCCCGAGACGTTGGACTAGTGTGGTTTATCTACAACGCTTGCTTAACTGCAAACAATACAGTCTGATGATACATCACTCGATATACTTCTCCAAGGTTTATTAATTAATTTAGTCATGTTTTAAATATTTCCAGTTACTCTGCAAATATTGAGTAAAGGATCCACGTATGCATTACATTTTCTGCTCCAATTTATATAATAATGTGACCTGTGATTGGCAGTTACGCCTTGTGAATCACCACTGTACGTACGTCATAGACGATTCACGACAAAGTGAGCTCTTTTTTAAAGCTCTGTTTAGCTTTTCCTGTCATCATATTTGTATTTTCCCGCCACGTGACCGTATAAATACTGACATGTATATAATAAACTGAGTTTATAGTATATGCATTGCACCACTCGCAATGCTTAGCGTCTAGGATTACAATAAAATATACTTCCCTATGTGTTATAATGCTACTTTACACATTTAAAATAAAGCTCACTTTATCATGCATATTCTAAATGTCGGGTGTTCCTCTTATGTGCACAGAATCTAAAAATAAAACGCCGAGCAAGGTGACGATACGGTAACACGTAGAACTCGCATTTTGAAGGATCTGGTTTCGAATCTCGGCTCCGGCCATCAATAATTCTGCTTTCTGTAGTTTTCCAAAATCACTCCAGGCATGTGCTGGGATGGTTTCTTAACATAGGTTTTGACAATATATTTTTCCAGTTCCTGTCCTTGTGTAAATTTGTGTGTGTATATGTTGGTGTGTGTGTGGGTGTGGGTGTGTATGGGGGGAGGGGGTGTAATCGTCTTCAGTGACCTACCTGTTGATGAGACGTAATCCCAATAAAAGTAAAAATAAGAATAATAATAAAACCGACAGAAATATACCTGGAGGTTTTATGAACACCAACTTAAAACATATATAACAGGGACGTTTCCAGTCTAGAATCAAATTCTCTTTTCTTCTTCATCATAACCACTCCCCTCGCAAAAAAAATGGCGAGGGGTGCTGAGGAAAATACTTAAAAATTTAAGATTGGGTCAACTTACACTTTTTTTTTTCATTATGTGTTTGTAATTGTCATGTAAACTCGACAGTATAAAAACATTTGCAGACACTTGAAAAACGTTTGTATAGATACTATATGGCTAGGTCCCGGTAATTTTCGCTAAAAGTATTTTGCCCCACTTTGTTTCAGTGTCTTACGTGTACACCTGCACCTCAACTTCATAATTATTTGCAGAGTGTTTTTTTGCAGATTCATTATTTATTTGATTGTGCCAATGGTTAACTGTGACACATGACGCCTGTGACTTGCGGGTTTAACATCCAGACGCTGGGTGTTACGGCATCCAATCTCTGACCACAAAGCAGAGATGCAGGTGTGCACGTAAGACACTGAAACAAAGTGACGCAAAAATCTTTTCGCGAAATCTACCGGGCCCTATATGTGGCTCAGTCAAATAGGATAACAGCTGTATATACAAACAAAAGTTAGCAATTTTTTGATAAGCTGAACGTGCGTCGAAAATCAGCCAAAGTCGAGTTTTCCCGTGATTACTCATATTCTCTACGTATGGTATTTCAAATTACTTTAAATACAAAATTACTGTAAAAGTAAACTTTGTTTCGGCTATATAGAAATAAATGGTCGATAGCTCATTAACTCATAATCCTCAACCCATATGTAAATAGCTTGTATTTATATGTGAGTGTAATGTAGAGGCGCGGGTGTGGCAGTTATCAGTGATGATTGTTGTGTGTTGCAGTGGCAGCAGACGGAGGACTTTGGACGCAAGAAGGAGATCCGCGCGAGGATGTACAAGCTGCGGGAACAGCGGCTGAAGGAGTTCTACACGACGGGCGAGGTTCTACACGATGTGCTGAGCAGCACCTCCTCTCTGGACGACTCCGGCACTGGCCGTCTGCTTCACACCCCCGGCAGCAACAACAGCTCCAGGTATCACAGCTGGAGACCACGATGTTGTGATGGGGCCGCGGTGGCCGGATCTTCACACCATTTGCCTATCCCGGTTCGATTCCCGGCGGGGTCACTCCCCGGATTTTCGCATGTGGGAATCGTGCCGGACGACGCCATTGGTCGGCGGGTTTTCTCGGGTATCTCCCGTTTCCCCCGCCTTTCATTCCGGCGCCGCTCAATACTCACCTCATATCACCTCTCCCCTGCGCTAAAGACCTCGATGTTGAGCACTGACCAAAATCTCTCACTCACTCACACGATTTTGCGACGGAAATATTTTTACACCATTTGGTTTCAATGCCTTATGTGCGGAACTGCAGCTATGCTACATGGTCAGTGAGTGGATGTTTAGACTCTCACTTGTTTTGAAGTTCTACCGACAAATGATAGGCGTATGGTGTAGGAACAGCCTTTGTCTGATTGGTGCAGTCAAATAAGAAACATGTCAGAGTAAAGATAAGCTGCCAACAACCATGAAGCAAAGCTTCCGATGTCCGCACAAGACATTAAAACAAAGTGATGCAAAACTCTTCTCGCGACAAACTACTTCGTGGCTTTAATCATAGCTAAGAACAGCGATTTATCGCGGAAAAAGTTTACTGTTTTCTAGGCTTCGTTGTCATGTATTAATTACCGACATTTTTATTACTTTTCTGGCCAGTTACTTTTCCACTGGGCCAACCATAATTCTGGAGCACTACGGTCGTCTGTGATTCTCCCGCGAACAACTAAAGAGTGTCACACAACCTTCACTCAATTGTACAAAGTGCAGGACGTTACACTGATATGGAGAATACACTGGCAGAATATATTCTTGATATTTTCTACCGTCTCTGATCGCAGCATTTTTATCCTCGACGTCGTTTTCTTTTTCCAATTACTATTTGACTTTTGGAGAACGTAGCCTACCGCTGAGCCCTGGTGCCAGGGAATAAAGTAAGCATTAAAATTTTAACCTTTGAAAAACATCACTAGCCGTTACAGAATATAATTCAACTTCGACAATAATTTCCTTACTGCTTGTATGGTTGTTAACGAATTACTGTATATAGTTCCGTGTACTTTCGTACTTAAATACAACAATACTGAACTTAAATCAACTGAAGTCTACATACCACCTGTACTTTACATAGTTAACATACTTCTCTTCCGTCAAACTAAAAAGGTAACTACCGCCTGCACAGTTTATCTCACATGCGCAACCTTCAAGTGACGTATATCCAAATAGGTTAGACACTTCCCTCCGTTAGCTTTTACGCGCGGAAGATACGAATTGTCGGAAAATAGCAATTTTGCAGGGCATTTTTGAGTGCTCACTTTGTTCCGAACTGCCTTAGAGGTATACTTTTTAAATTATGTTAGGGGTGGCTTTAGTACCTGTTGAAACAACATATATGACACCACTGACTTTTTGTTCATATCGGTGAAGCCCACATTGCTACAGCATATTTTACGGATTGTTTTATATACCCTGAAAAATACGTACTTCGTGGTCAAAAATACTAAAACATTATCTCAGTATTATTATCATTGTTGTTATTGACTGGATTTATTTACTTGGACATACTCCATCGCGAAATAAATGACTGTCAAAAGAAAACTAAAAATAAGACAAGAAAACATAAATGAGCAGAGTATGCTTTTGTCATCAGGATACATACACAGCATGAAATTCCAAAACTGGAATCTGGTCAGGTAAAACAAGGAACAAACAGAAAATAAAAGAAATAAGAAAAAATATAAAAATAGCTAAGTTGGCATACGCCACAACGATGAGACGTTGTGTCGCTTGTCAACTTAGCTATTTTTATATTCTTGTTATTTCTTTTATTTTCTGTTTGTTCATTGTTTTATCTGACCAGATTCCAGTTTTGGAATTTCATGCTGTGTATGTATCCTGATGACTAAAGCATACTCTGCTTATTTATGTTTTCTTGTCTTATTTTTAGTTTTCTTTTGACAGTCATTTATTTCGCAATGGAGTATGTCCAAGTAAATAAATCCAGTCATGCACTCCCATTGCACAGTTCTTTCAAAGATCATATTATTATTATTATTATCATCATCATCATCATCGTCATCCTCTTCTAAATACACAAAATTACGTCATTTTATATCTTGGCACAGCTAAGTGGATACTGGAAACAGAGCTGCCGTAAGAGTTACAAGCGCCCGGGGCGAGATTTAAGGGAAAAGTTTCCTTACATTCGCGTTTTTAATTAAATTTCTAAATTTCTCATAGCATAAATGTTATGCAAATTATTTAAAAAGACAGCTGAGCAGGATATATAGAATGGTTTGACGGTTATTGTAAGATCATATTTTTTTTAACATCTTTACTGTTTTATCTGTGTAATCCTAATTAGAGATACAGTAAGTATTTACTAAATTCAGACTCACATAAAAAATATAGACAACATTCAGCGTATGTTAAGTAATGCTTTAAGTCACTACTGGCTCTAAATGTCAAAATTAAGTCATAGAATTTAGAAGTAAGGAAACGTTATACTAATCTAGGAAATTATCTTGTTAAAGTGTCCCCCTCCCTCAGTTTTCACCTTATCTAACTCCTAGCACAGTGTTGATGCATAATGTATTTTAATGTTTGCCACATGATTCTCAGGTATAAGGAAGACAGAAACTAGGGGTTTCGATTAAAAGGCTCACGAATTACACATTGTCAACAATATGTGGAGTGTGGGGAATTATTGGCTAACATAAACGTATAAACTGAATCAAGTTATAATTGTTAGCAATCGACAACTTGTAGGCGTAAAGTTCTGCGTTCAGATACGGGCGAACATTCTTTCAACTGGTTGTAATTTTTTTCGGGTATCCTTACTGACTGTTCCGCTCGCCATCTCACCTCCCTCCCCCCCCCCTCGCCAGTCAAGCCTACTCATGGAAGGATTCTGTGTGGCGATCCTAGGTAGGCTAAATGTATCACTGACAGCTAGATCATTAGAAACAGAACGTGAAGTGCAGACAGACAAGAAGAAAGAGTCAACTTCTAACACGTTCTGTGCGAGCGCTCCGAAGCTGCAGAAAATATTGTACTGTTACTAGCAAAAACTTGTAAACTGTTTGCCAAAACAATTTTAGGCAGGTAATACAGGAATAATGCTGCAGATCTTTAAAGTGACTAAAAATGTGTAATGCCTTTAAGAGTGAATATAATAAATGTGTATTATTGACAAGAGTTGTCAATGTAAGAAACCCAAATTCAGCATCCCGACTTATTTTACGGGAAAAAAATTTTTACTTTTACAGAGTAATTGTAAACATGCAGTAAGGAACTTTGTTTTGGGACATGACATATAGTTGTGACAAAGTTTATAACATATATATACAAATAGTTGTAAGTGTTCTGACGTATTGGGGTATTTGTATATTTCTAAGCAATGCCTTACTAAATTTTACAAAAAATTCTATATAGTGTCATAAAAATTTGTAAAAAAGGGCCTACTGTTGATAATTTTTCTGAAAGTACTAAAGAATATTTACAGTGTTTGCGACAAATGCGTGAGGCGTATGAAAAACCTCAGGGACTTGTGACAGTGGTCGCTAGAGCTCGAGGTTCAGAACCAGACGAAGCACTCGGATACACAGACTTTGTTTTGTATTTGTTGACATGGTTTCCCGCATTCCACTGTGGAAAACAAGATCTAAAATATTTCCTGAAAGTCTATTAAAGTGGTACTACAGAAAAACGCTTTCTAATAACTTCTTCGTGTTCTTTTATTACAGACATAATAAACCTTAGATAGCTTACACATCGCCATACTTTTTCTTCACACTTCCTCTGAATCGTATACCAAAAACATAACAAACTTGCAGAGCAATGCTGCCAACTTTCACAATACAGAATTACCATATATATACAACACACCCACAACAACAAAAATAAAATTGCTGCATTTAACAAAGGCGTGATGATTTTTTACTCATAAAAATACAGAAAATCAACCACTCTTCAGCATATCAATATTTAAGCCTCGAGCGTTGTCTCTAATAAAGTTTCATAAATTTAGAATCTGCTTTTGAATTTATCCTGACACGTTTGTTAATGCTTCCGTCGATATGCGGGAAAAAATTTAGCGCGTCTACTTTCCTCAATGCGCCTCTACTTTAACACTGCATGTTTGCAAACAGTATCTCGCGTTAAGTGTTCGCAAAATATAACCTTCTAGAGTTGGTCGTCACGTAACCAGGGTTATCGATCGACTCAGAATGGTCGAGTGATGATCGAAAATAACTCGGTAAGCGTTTTGGACGCAAGCAAACTTCACTCGGATCACTTTTTACACCACTCGATTTGAAATTTAACTCTACCCAGGTTAACCTTGTGACTTTCCGTAAACACCTATAGCGTGTTTAGACTGCCACTACGTCCGAGATATCGAGCATCGGTCTCCAAAATGAGCCCTACTGAGATAAAGTCAATAATGAGCTTCGTATAAGGTGGTTGTTCGAGGGAAAAATTATAATGGCACTCTCCTCTTGTCCTTTGTTTGGTAATAGCGCTGTTATCCAAAGGTTTTAATGTTTCATTAATTTTGTTCTGAATGGCATTTTCCACTAATTACAAACCATGAACTCAACCGTTTTTGTGGACATACGCCCTTGCGAGAGAATGTTGCGGTGTTGCTGAAAAATTTCACAGTGAAACAAAAAAGCAAACAAAGAAAGGTCAGTGTTATCTGTTGTCAGCAAACATATACATACAATTCCATAAATTAATATAGTCGTATACAAGAAGATGGCAAGAAAACAACAAAAATATAACAATGACAGCACAAATTAATTCCGGAATGAAATAAAGCCGTTGTGTGAAGAAAGACGACATAAAAAAACACAAGAATAACAATAAAATTAAAGAGAAAATAATGTATAAAAGTGGCGAGGACAACAATGACAGCACAGATGAAAGACATAAATATATGTGAACACAGACGACACATCAAAGAAAACACGGACGAGAAGTAGCACTCTCCCTTCGACGTTTCGAGAACTGAGATATGTTCCCATCTTCAGCCACAGTTGTGATGTCATCGTTGTCAGTGTCCATTTTTGTCGCTTTTTAATGAACTGTACCTTACATTGTAGTTTTTTTATTTTATTATTCATTTTTTTTGTCGTCTTTCTTCACACAACGTCTTCATTCTGTTCCGGAATTAATTTGTGTTATCATTATTATATTGTTTTTATGTTTGTCGTTATCGTCTATCTGGATACGAATTTTTTTCCTTTGTGCAACTGTATGTATTGTTACAAGTTTGAAAACACACAAACTTTATATGTGGGCAATTCCCATGAGTTCTTTGGGATAGAGGTCTATAATTACAAATAAAAGAGTTAAATTAAGTACTGGATTTAATAGCTCACAAAGCTATGAAATACACAAAACAGTAATCAACTAGAACTCTCACAACACAATTAGTTATGCACACAATTACTCCTGTGTCACAGACACGTTAATT
>PNEQ01109279.1:0-25394 GCA_003012365.1 Medauroidea extradentata
TATAGGCGGGAAGCCTGCACGCCAGTTCGGTGACTTGCGCCTGTCTGTGGGCTAGGGAGAGGCATGGTGCGCATGCTGTTTAGTACTCGCCGCTTCCGCACTTCCCAGGCTTGTACAGCGCAAACTTCGCTCACCAAGACGGCTACTATAAAATCATTTAGCATTTGACTCTGCCACTGTGTTACAACACACATATACATACACATATACACATGGTGCTTATAATGGAGAACAAAACAAGCAAAATGGTATAGGGAGCGTAGACTGAAAATGTCTTAGAAGTTCTTAACCAATAAATTGGGCGCGTTCACCTGATCTCACCGCTTGGGATCATGTCAAAACTCTTTACATAAGAAACTCAGGTACATTGTGAAGAAGATATGCTGGCAATAATTCTTGCTGTCTGTGATATCATTACAACGTCGCCAGCGACGTTGTGATATCATTACAACGTCGCCAGCGACGTAACAGTGAATGTGACTGAACCTGTTGCGTTGCTGTCATGTCTGCATTGATGCTGGACGCCGCCATATATAGAACATTTCCTGTAAAACATGTGCAATGATGTATGTTTCAAATTGGGTCTTTACGCTGTTTGCTATAATGTTTAACTGGAACATTCCCTACTTAAGTTAACTTTTTAATTTCATTTTTTTATAATAGGCGTGTAAAATGTGCACTCATCACAAAAACATCCTGTAAATATATTTCAATTGAACATGCATTGTGAAGATGGTTATCTTTGTCTAACGCCTTGGTTTATAATTTCTTTTTCGTTATTTTCAATTTTGGTCTAATTATATAATGTTTTACTAACCACTGGGGATAACCCTTTCGTTCTATTGTTTCCTCATACTTATTTCTCTGCGCCATTTCAAAACTTTGGTATAATGTATGAACAAAATCCGTGATGTCCATAAGTTCCGCTTCCTTTCGAAACATAAAGTGGTAACTATTATCGGGGTTTATTTAAATACGATCTGAAAGTTTTTCCTCGCTCCAAAATTGTAATATGTGCCGCACTTGTAGCTCTTAGAACATCAAGGTGATATTACACTTCGGTTCCAACAATACGGATGCTTAACTGATTCTTGCACCAAGGGCTGTAATGCCTTTTACCATAGTTTTGTACAAACTATCCTTGATTGACATACCCCACAATAAATAGAAGTCTAAGGCCCCCGGCACACGAGTGGACTGTTTCGCAACGCTAGTTTCAAACATTTTGCACATGAAACTTGTGTGCAAGTGCAACTGGTTTGAAATTGATTGATGACCTGTATCCGCACACTGCCGCGACGGACTAACGATCAGTCAACTGTTTCCTACGTATGCTGCAACATTCAACAAACTGTCAAGTATTCAGATGAGGAACTACTACTATAATGCGTAGATGACGAAGAGAAGCGCAAAGGAAATATTTGTGTTTTTTTTTATCCGTATACATAGTTCTGAATTAGTGGTCGACAGTTCGGGGGGTGATTTCTTATGAAAAATAAAGTTGAACATGTATACCTAAAATGGTTATTAAGGGAGTTATGAGCACTTGAAGTGAGCACAGTGAGTGACGTTAAAATGACCATTCTGTGAGGAAGGTCCCTCGCCCTTTATTGCAATCACAATTTGTTTGCATTTTTTTTTCTTGTAAACGGTGCATTCTAGACACTTAACAAGTATATATTTTTTCTTTCTTAGGAGCAACTGCTCGAAAAGATAATCACAAAACCTGATAGCAGGAAAATTTCTAAGCAGTAACAGGGGTGCTACCTCTGTTACTCAGCGAAGAGGGGATGTTTCAATGATGGTTTCTTCACAGGTTGAAGATCTTCGTTTGAAACATTGCTCATAGTTGCAAATATTTTTAAAAATAAAAATTTTAATCTTGATTTTCTAGTGCTCGTTAGTAACCATTTTAGGTATTAAGTATCCCAACATGTTTCTACTTTATTATTCGTAAGGCATCGCGTCCCGAAGTGTCGACCAGTAATTCATAAACATCTTGTATTGAATGAAATGTCAAGCGCAGGTTGTTTACTGCAACATCTCGCCATGCTTCCTACATTACATCTTTCATCGAGTAACACTTGGTGTATTTCTACTTCTTTAACAAATGCAACATTATCTCCTCGATCAGTAATTTCTAATTCCACATGCAACCTTGCAACTGGAATCTTCTTGCGATCTGCAAACTCGATAGCACGTGACTAGTTACACACTGGATGTCAAATCGGTCACGTACCAGTCTGCGACTTACTACTCCTGTGTGCATGTGCACGGTCGTCAAAACAATTCATGTTCAACGGGTTTGCAACGCGCGTTGTAAAACATTCGACTGTGTGAGGAAGTCATATAAGGGACTATGTGATCAGGATAGTGCAGAGATCATACGGTTGGACCATCACGGCCTATTTACCTCTCAGGGAATTTGTCATTCAGAACATTTCGAACATTCATTCTCTAATGTAGGAGTGCACAGTCGTGTTGAAAGATGATGGATGGTTGCAATGCTATGACGGTTAACATGTGCAAACTGCGGGAGGCGGCTTCGTCTGAAAACGGGCACTTTTCTCTCTGGTGTTCACTGCCTTTAATAATACAGGCCTTCCATAAAATGTACGAATACATAGCCGAAGACCGGTTATTTGAATGTCCAAAAATTGCGTATGTAATATAAAACATTTAAAAACAAGCCTCAATACTCTACCTCTAATAGTTCAAAGTTATGATTTTTTGAAATGATAATGGTACTTCATGTATAACCTGTGGGCGTCTGGAAGTCAAAACGTTTTGTAAATTATTTGTTTGAGAATAACACACATCACTGCACGATTAACTTCTCTAAATTCATGCAGTTTTTGTGTTGGTAAGGATTTTGAATGCTTAATATTGTTACAAGTTCAGCTAAAACATAAATGTGGGAAATTCTGTGAGCTCTTTGGGATAGAGGTCTTATAATTAGAAATAAAAGAGTTTAATTAAATTAATAATTTACTGGCTCACAAAGCCTACAAAAATACACGAAACAGTAATCACTATAACTTTCACAACACAATTAATTATCCACACAATTACTACTGTGCCACATAAACATTAATTAACTTTAAAGCACAAGAATATTTAACATTAATCAAGGACTACAAATCACAGTAAAAGTTCAGTCATAAAACCAATCAACAATCTTTCAAATAGTGACAATGTACTTAACCTTAACAGTCAGAAGTGGTAATGGCTCACCTTCCACTGTGCAGCACCCAGAGCGCACTACGGTCTTCACTCTTGAGGTCTTTGGTTCGACTCCCGTCGGACACCTCTTTCTTTACCTGTCGACCCGCAGCAGAAGCCCTCTTGTCTCACCCAGTACTGCTTCGAAGGTATGAACCTGTAGCCTCGCAGTAGGCTCCAACGTCACCAAGACGTCTTCCTGACATCACCAAGATGTCCTCACCAGCCTTTCCGCACAAGCTTAGCCCCTCCTCGGAACAGGACCAAAAGCGAACTCTCGAAGCACTCCTTCTCTTGAATCACCAGGTAGACAGTCTCCTCAAGTAGCCAGTTACTGCCCTCCTAGACACAACACCGTCATGTGTTGTTCTCCACAGCTCACCGCCTCTGTAGCACTCCAACACAACACCAGAAGTGTTTTTCGTCCTTCCTGCAGCCCGCTGGTGTCACACAGCCTCGACGCCACCAACCACAGCCGCCGTGTTGCCATCCTCGAGAGGCCACACCTCGTCAGCTCAGTTGCACCGACACAACACCCCAAGTGTTGTCTGTCCCATCTGCAGGGCGCTGATGTTAACTCAACCTCAACACCGACCACCGCCGCCATGTTGCCATCCTCGAGACGCTACACCTCCTCAGCTCCGCCGATGTTACATCAGCCTCGACGCCATCGTGATACCGCCCCCAAGGCGCTGGGTCATCTTCATCTCTCTGCCGCCGTCAGTGTCTCCTCTCGGCCCGTCACTTCTCACGACGCCTGTCGCCGCTCCAGTGGCAATGCCGCCCCTAAGGGCGCATTTTCACACCATTCTCGGTTCTCACTTCGTACTCGCTGGCTACAAACTCATACTGATCCTCTTCAGACTTCAGACTCGCTAAGATTCTTCGAAACTCACGGCAAGACAGACTGCCTCATAACACGCAGTTCCGAGGCTTTTATACAGCCCCTTTAGTGACGTCAATCGCTGATGCGACATGATGACCTGAGGTCTAAAAATAGACATTACCTCCTCGTGCCTGTTGGTAGTCACGTATGCGCATTGGCGTCAACAGGGAATCCCAATGACGTCTCTCGGGAGCTGCGACATAGTTGCGAAAACCCATGACATCACTGGTCGACTCAGGCTGTCCGCCTAGCATGATGTAACATGTCTGCTGCCAGGCCAAGACGGAACAATACATTTAGTCTTGTAAATTAAAGACTAGTGCTTCTAGAGTTATCACAATATGTGTTAACTCAATTTCTAGAAAAAAATAACGAGTCTTTGTTAGAACTTCATTCCATCCTTGGTATTTGAGGATTTCTTTAAAATTCTTAAAAAAAAAAAAAAAAAAAAAAAAAAAAAAAAAAAAAAAAAAAAAAAAAAAAAAAAAAAAAAAAAAAAAAAAAAAAAAAACATGTGTTACTGATGTGGGTATTGTATGCCTCTATACCGGGATTTTTTATATCTATAATTTTTTTTGTCCTTGTTAATAATCCACGCTTATTGGGTTAATTGAGTCTTAAAACGGTATTTATTCCATCAAATTTTCTCCTTTCCAGTTTGTCAAATATTCCGAATACCAGAAGTTTTTCCACTTTTCTAGCAAAGTTTGAGCAGGCGTGTTATATTATATTTGTTGTATCTTTCTCTTCCTTGTTAAGATGTTTTCATAGCTTCATAAGCTGTAATTTAAAATTCTTATAGTTTGTGTTCTATATTACTAACGTGCCTATCCCAACTTTCATTTTGAATTTTTTTTTACTTTTAACTGTAACCTTTAACATTTATTATATTTTGTCTTCGTCCTTCTTATGTTCAGCCAACTAAAATGAGAATTTTTTCTAGTCTGTTATTTGTATTTCATGTATCATTGTTCCATATTCTTATCTTATTGTTATTGTTGCTTGCTTACACATGCCTAATACGTCCATAGTAGCTTTACGGTTTCTTACAATTATTTCCAGTCTTCTACTTCAAGCAAATGCATTTATCGATACATTGATGTAACGTTACGCTCTTAGAATATCAGTATACTGTCTCCTAGGAATATATTTATTTTAAAGTATTTGGGATTTCGCTCTAATTTATTTGTTATTTTTGCCCTATTGCTGATAATATAAATCTGTATTATTTGTATAAAATGGGCATAACTTACATCGGGGGGTTATCGATATAGACTTTTGTGATCTCTCGTTTTTGGTTTATTTATACAGAATGTTTCATAAATACTTTCACAAACTTGGAGGGTTGATTCCTTACACCAAAACAAGGAAAAAAATCCATAAACATAGGTCCTAAAATCCTCAATTTTTCGGTTATTAATGAAAGTTAAGTTAAGTGTGTTGCGAGGTAACCGGTAGTCAATTTTTCATTGCCCTTGAATGATGTTATTGATATAAGTAACCTGTAATACAATTAGTGTTGTTGGATAATTGAATTTTGTTATGGATGCAAGTATGCTGATGCCATCATTTGTATCCTCTATAGCGGATGTGGATGTAATTGAAAGGGTGCTACAATGCATGCATGATACGACGTTTACAAGTGTGTGTGAAAGCAAGATAATGTTATTTCCAACATTTACTGTGAATGCCTGAGTTTGACAGTTTCGTCGATACTATAGTCCATACCGTACAAGAATTCATTTTTTGACAGATCATAAGAAAGTAGGACTATGCAGATAAACACATGCATCCTGCCACCACGTGCTTTCCAGCTGACAATCAAAACATTTCAACAATAAGGTACCGGTATATGATTCCAACAAAATCCAAAATGAATTGATTTTCTTTTGGTTATTTTTAGTTCTCAGACAAGTTGTTTGTTCTCAATACTGACTCTCCCACCTAGGCGATCCGGGTTCGATTCCCGGCGGGGTTGGTCGACAACACCATGGGAGACACGTTTATATTGTTCCTGTGTGCAATCTTCCTTAGGACGACTCCTTTTGAGTGCGCTATTTATGTGCGTTTTAGAGGTGTAGGTTGGAACACATGATCGGTGGCTCTACACCACCATACATAGTAAACTGCGTAGTGACAACAATTTTTAGCACCTGGAACAACAGTTTTCTGATGGTTGAAATTTGCTGGTGTACAGCATAACACAACTCTTGGCAAATTCCCCAAGTATATACATTGGATATCCCAAAATTATCTTCCTTGGAATTCCCTACCCACCCAGCACAGGCTGCCTGAGGGATATCCCGTAAATGTCCAAAGTACATTTGGAGTATCCCATGGATACCCCTCGGATAGATAGGTAAATGGTACTTAATTTTTGTTAAGATTCGTAGGATTGTGTATTATAGAGATGCTTTGATAACAATAAAAATGGTTAAAATTTCCACGAAAACAGCATTGAAAAAGTAATTTGTGTCTTTTTTTAGGTAATGTAATCAATGGCTAATTTCCCAAGTATGTGCATTGATGTCCCTAACATTGAAACATTGGCTCCAGAGTGTATGCATGTAGGTGTCAAGATGGATAATTTCATTGACAGAAGTCTTTTATGGTAACAGTATCTATTGTTTAATTGTGTTAATAGTCATTTATCGCTGAAATAAATGCCGAAATAACTAACACAGTTATGTGATTATGGTACGTATCCAAACTTAATGTAAATTGTCAGTGTTTCCTGCTGTGAATAGCTATGGAAATTTCAGCAAGACATCTTAAGGATCAATCCCATATTATTCTGGAAGCATTTTTTGATATGGGTAGGTAATTGTAACTATTTGTCTGTAAAATAAATATAAATACGAACATTTGTGTTAAAAATTGTTACATACCCACTATGAAGATAATTTTCCCCTCGCATAGTAACTTGTATTGTAAAGTTGGGACTAGGAGATCGGATAGCAAAGTAAAGTCGTAGAGTAATGGTTAGCATGCTAAACTTGAATCTTCAGGGTTGTGAGTTTGAATCCAACTACATTAGGCTAGAAAATTTATCATCTCTTATAGTGTTAATATAAAAAAATGAGCAGAATTATTTTCGAAAAGAGTGTTTATTTGGCATGAAGGCTACCAGTTATCCTAAAGAGATATCTCGTGGAGATCCTGCAGGGATATCCCACGGATTTCTTGCTGGAATGTTCACGGATTTCCCGAAAGTGTTTTTTAGGAAGTCCCACAGATATCCTAGGGTTGTTCTAGGGATAATTTAGGATGTCCATGGGATATCCTGAATAGCCTAAGTGTATATCCTCCGGATATCCCTTGGATGTCCCTATGCTGTGTAGGTGTATACAAAAATACGACCGCGACGGTGTAATACTTCGATAATTCGCCTCCCACTATAGCGATCTGGGTTCGATACCCGGCCGAGTCGATACCGATTTTTCGCATGCGAGAAACGTGCCGGTATTTTTCGATAATTTGAGTTTTCTCGGAGTATTTCCGTTTCTCCCGACCTTCGCATTCTTTGTTTCTTCACCGTTGGGCCTAATTTCACGTCATCCCTCAGTGCCCAGTTTAGGAGTCGTTCGAATCAGTGATTCTCGGGTATCTTCGATATACTCTGTTTTGTTATTAATAAGTGCTCAACTTTGGTTTGTCAAGTAGATTCTGCCATGTGTAACACATTGAAAAGTGTTCGAGTTGTCTACTACTATGTGTACCAAGTAAAGGCCATTCTTACTGCTTCAGTTCCGTGGACCAGTTTGCCTTGACGGTAAATGTTGGTTGTCCGCGCGAGTCACGCCCAGTTTCATGTATTCATCGAGCAGGGCCGTCGCCAGCGCACCTACGCCGTCTGCTCTCGCCTGAGGTTCTTGCAACTCAGCAGCTTGGCTCCCGTCTTCTTTGAGTAGTGTGTTGATGCAGCTGGTTGACGATCAGCTGAGCTTCTGTAGACCGTCTTCTCTAGAACAATCATTAAAAAATATTTATTGTGAACTCGGGCATTAACATTTGAGCACGGTACAATGTGTGTGTGTGTGTGTGTGTGTGTGTGTGTGTGTATGTGTAGATATATATACTTTTGATTGTTTGTTAGGTTGCTTTGTTTATATTGAAATACTCAATTTTTTAAAAAATTATTTACAGTCATTCAGACTTTTGTTGAATTTATGATAATAGACTAGTATTTTATACATTTAGCGAACACAAAACCTGCAAAACACTTCAAACTAGACATGCTAAAAATTATGAGCCGATCCTCTCATCATACCTTAGACTAACACACACGCTCACGCACACACACATGCACTCTTAGAGATTTGTCACTGAAGGGGACTCTTCCCTGTTGCTATTGTTTCAGCAATAGTAATTTTTTCTATCCTAAACGAGAGCAGGTATCACGTAGTTTTGTATAAATGGTTTTCAGCATGTTGGTTAATGTTTTCAAGTCAGTAAACACCGTGGTTTTAACTAATTATGTAATTAACTGAATGTTTGCTAATTTACAGTCACACTCTGTGATTTCCTGTCGTGAAAAAAATTTGCTAACATGGCGAAAACCATTTCACACAAAACTGCCAAATAGATTTATGATACGTACTTTCGTTTAAGCTTAAATAAATAAATTTCAAGAACAAGCAAGTTTGTGTATATTTGAACAATAAGCTGCAGTAGTTTTTAAGGGTACGGTTTCCGTAAATTTTCAGCATAATGTTTTTATATTTGCACCAGATAATTGTGACAAAATTTTGCTCTTGCGATTTTTTTTTATCTTATGGTTTGTGCGTATTGACTCGTAAACATCGAGATTTGAATTTTACGGTTTTGTGTACACTAAAACCAATTAGCATACAAAACTGAAAACAATTACAAGTGAATAACGATGCTATAGGCTAAAACGTCTTCTATATAAAAACAAAAACCAAAAAAATATTTTTTTTGTTTAAAATGTATTTTTTTTTTAAATTTTAATTTAAAATTTCAACAATTTTTTAAAATACAAAATGAGCGCGTTTTTTTTCTCGAAGGAATACTTACATCCATCTTAAACTGAACTGTGATACACTTCCTCTTCTGTAATGGATGTTGTTTTTGGAGTCTGTTTTTTCTGTTTTATTCTCCGTACTTTAAATAATGTAGTATCCAGTAACTTGGACATCTATAGTTACTTTTGGCAGCGTTCGCTGCAAGAACATCTGGTTCAACTATTCTTTCAAGAGTGGTTACATTCCTTAGGAATACGCTTGCACTATGTGTCATGCATATTTTTTCGTTCTCTTATTAAGACGAACCATCTGCCGAAATTTGTCGGAAGAATTCAGCACTATCCTTTATAGCTATATAAACTTCTCAGCAGTAGGCACTTACATGAAATTAAAAAAAAAAAGTCTCAGAAAAAGCCCATTTTAGGTCATTTTTGAAAGGCTTGTGCATGAATATTAATACAGTATTTTTGCAAGCAAAATACAAGCTTCAACAGGAAACTTCGTTCTCCATGGTCTCTGCAGACAATGTTAGAGTACAACAAATTTGCACACTTTTCTTGGGTTTTCAAGTCCATGTACAGCAGTTGCGAGCGTGGGAAAATAAATGATTCGCAGCTTATATGCGGCTAAAGGAGAGGATAATAATAAATATTATGCTGTACATCTGTTATAACGGACTCCGTTACACGTTGAAGGCTCGCCCATAACGAAGGTAACTAAATTCGTTGCGATTTTCCTTTACTTCACTTCAGAATTATTTTTAGACGACTGCGAAACACGAAGGTAAATAACATGCCATTTCAAAACATTTATACATTTACTAACTAATGCCGTTGGAAATTCGGAGCTATTCTCCAACAATATTTTCTAGAAATGCTCGTACATAAGAAGCTTCTCTACGTGCACTTAAAATGCGTTTAAACGTGTTACTATTATTTTTTTGACGGAACAATTTAAGATGTATTATATATGTAAGAAAATAACTCACACTTCAAACTACGTCATTACAGTTTTAGAAATTCGTTACGTTCATTAGAAACATCATATTCGGGCACCTTAAAAATAGCCAAAAATGACTTTTCTACACTGCCGTATCTGAAAAGAAAAACAGATTCGAAAAAACACAATAATAGAAACGATCGTTAGCCTTTGAAATATGCTGCTCACAAATAAAATAATTTTGTCACAATGTAGAGTTCCATGCGATAATAGTAAAGCAGTGCGCGCCAGCTGAGTGACTTGTGCGGAGAGGCTATAATGCATTACATACGCCGGTCAGCCGCAATCTTATCACACCATCGATTTTCTGCCTCAAACAAACAAACGCAACGTATCTAGGGTGGGCACTTAAGAATGGCTTGGAGTCTAAAGTCTGGTGCAGAACACAATAATTGAGAATACCTTCACGTAAATGTTTCTTTCCTGGGCTTTACGTCTCGCCAACAATATAGAGAGCTACGCACAACTTTTCACAAGGACAGAAAATGGGAGAATCGGACATAGCCTATATTAAGGAATCATCCCAACATTCGCCTGGACAGATTTTGGGAAACCATGGAAAACCGAAATCAGGATGGGCGAAGAAGGGAATCGAACTCTGTTCATCAGGAATGCGAATCAAACGTGTTACCGTTGCGCTACAACTGGAGAATAAATGTTCTTGCTATTGATGTCTTCGAGAAGCTCGCGTTAACAGACAAGTACAGATCCACATTTACTCAAGAAGGTGATGTAATAAAACCCACCACTGTCCATAGACATCCCATCGTCTTAAACATAATAGATTTACAACTATAAAGTGTTGTACTGTAATCTAGGACTGCGGTAGGCACTAGACCTGCGTCTGAATACTGAGCCATGCACCTTCAAGTAAGTGAAACTGCGTGCCAAAAGCACTGACTCACTCCTTTGTTAACTCCCATTTTCTCAAATCACAACTACAAACCCAATCCTGTAATATAATTGTGCTCAATGATATTAAATGTTACTTCATTATTATAATATTATTTTTACATTTTGCATTATTTAAAAACTTATTTTGCAATAATTTTGGTCAAATCAGGCAATATTTAAAATTATAAGTACGATCTACTATGACACGTGACAATTTTCTTTTCTATTCTGTAAAAAATCAAGGAGGAAAATAAAATTAGGCCTAGCTTATGTAAATGATGCATCCATCGTATGGGAAACTATTTTTATCAATTTTTTAGCAATCTTCACCTACCCCCCAGAAGTTTTAAATGTCGCAGTCTGCGTAGTTACCTCTCCTTGAGCCCCCAGCAAACAGTCGAATATCACATCAGAAAAAAAGGGGAGGGGGAACCAGGCATAGCTACGAAATGCATGTAAGAAGGGGGAAATTTCTCCATGTGTACTATAAAAACTCCTCCACAGAAATTTGCGTGTAGTCACTTAAACGTCACACACCCTAAACCATTATAACAACTGTGGGAAAATTATTTTGGGTGTTTGTAATACTCTGGTCTAAAATAAATTACAGGACTTTTGTTAGGTACTTTCAAACCATTACACACATTAAAAATACTGTCCCGACCCTCCGACATATATTAGGACAATCCTGATAACATGGTGCGTATTTTAAACTTTATTTTATGGACGCGCCAGTTAAGCTACTAGTGCAAAAACAGTGTGACAGTAGGTACGCGTTAGTCGCCTTAAGGGCGCGCCTACCGCAATTTTCATCACCATTTCTTTTTATTTTTTGTACCAGATATTTTTTTTCTTATTTTAGACACAAAATGTGACTAAATTTGGCTCTTATGAAATTGTTTTATCTCTCATAGTTTTCGCGTAATGGCTTGTTAAAGTCATATTTTGCATATTTCCGTTTTAACAACTACACTAAAACCAACTGATATACCAAAATAAAAAAAATCACAGTGGATAGAGACATTGCAAACTACAATGTCATGCTCATAAAAATTAAGAATAAAAATTATTTGAATAAAAAAATGCTAAAACTAAAAACAAAAATTTTAAAAATTCAATAATTTTTTAAAAATTTAATAATTTTTTTAAAATTTAATAATTTTTTAAAAATTTAATAATTTTTTTAAAATTACAAATAATTTTTTTAAAATTACAAATAATTTTTATTCTTTATTTTTATGAGCATGGCATTGTAGCCTGCAATGCCATTATCCACTGTGATATTTTTGAGTTTGGTATGTCAGTTAGTTTTAGTGTAGTCGTTAAAACGGAAACATGCAAAATATGACTTGAACAAGCCATTACGCAAAAACTATGCGAGATAAAAATTTTTCATAAGAGCCAAATTCAGTCACAATTTGTGTCTAAAATAAGAAGAAAAATATCTGGTACAAATAAAAAATAAAATAATTGTGATGAAAACTGCGGCAGTGTTCTAGTGCGATAAAATCATAATTTTATATTTTTACGAAATATTATTAATTTTCTAGATGATACTTGTGAGTACATTTTACTCTTACGAAACAATTTTAGCTCTCATAGTTTTCTCATAATGGGATGTCAAAGTCAACATTTGCTTGTTACACTGCCATGCAAATAGTGAAAACGAATTGACCTACTTAAACAAAATAATTCACTCAGAATTTACATCCCGTGAGCTATGCAATAAAACATTAAAAAACCCATTACGTAATATTTTTAATTTAAAAATAAATTGCAAAGGAATAGGAAAAAAAGTTGTAATTCAAATTTTTTAAATACAAAAAAAAAAAAACAGTTCGCGGGATTTTTTCAAATGTTTTATTACGTAGCCCATAGTATGTTATTTCACTGTGAATTATTTCACGCGCGTAAGTCAATTGGTTTTCATCTATTTGCATGGCAGCAGAACATGCAAACATTGACTTAGACGCACCGTTACGAGAAAACTATAAGAATTAAAATTGTTTCGTAAGAGGAAACTGTGCTCACAAGTTTCGTATACAAAATTAAGATTATTTCATAAAAATATAAAGTTATGACTTTATTGCACTTTAACACCCTTAAGGGTGTCCCTACCCGCGCTTCAAATGCGTTGCAGCGAGTTACAGTTGTTATTTTTTTTTAACTATTTAGCGCATATTATATTTGTATACCTACGAAAAGAACACACCCTTCAAACTATGTCGCCATCGTTTTAATAATTCGGCACGTTTATTAGAAAAATCCCCCCAAATGGTTAAAAATGGCTTTTCCAGACTGCCGTACCCGAAAAAAACAACAACCGGATACGAAAAACACAACTATAGAAACAAGTGTTTGATGCTGCCCACGAATAAAATAATGTTGCCACAGCTTAAAGTCCCATAGGAAAAAGGATAATAGTAAATCACTGCGCGCCAGCTGAGTGGCTTGCACAGAGAGGCGATAATGTATTACATACGTCGCGTCGGTTAGTGGCAGTCTTACCGCTCCTGCCTCACACACACAAACGTAGCCTAGTAAGAAGGCCCCTTAAGGGTGTTCACATGGCAAAAATGAAAAATGTTATGTTTGCACGACATAGTGTTTGTTTTATAGACGTTACTTGTGACTGCATTTTTCACTTATAATTTTTTTTTAGCTCTCACAATTTTTCCATAGCAACATGTCAAAGTCAGAATTAGCAAGTTACGTGAACATAGTAATAACAAAAACCAAGTGTCTTACTCGAGTGAAATAATTTACACCGAAATGAGATATTATGGCCAATATGCTAAAATATTTTAAAACCTCAACAGCCCTTGTGTGGCAGATACACTGTTATAAGAAAGTACAAACAGCAAAGAAAAATAAGATTTTATTTTGGCAGAAAAGTACAAACATTTAAGAAATAGTGAAGGTAACAATCGTTAGCGTACTGTGCAAGGCATAGAATAGAATTAAGCTTGTAAATGGCAAACTTGTATGCAATTAATTTTCACACAATATAACAACCATACATATTTAAATATCTGAAAGCTTTCAAATGCTCATACATAAAGCCAATAGGCGAACAAGCCTTAAATAAACGAGCTAGCGACCTCAAAAATTTTAAAAGCCCAAACGGCGAACAATTACGTGAATGTTGTTTAATTACCCAAATATATATCGTTAAAAATAGAAATCTACGACGATAATCAACATGCCCTCACAGGGGCTGACTTTCACCGTGAAAAGTTTGACATGCCTGAAACTAGCACATTCGCACAGCATTCAAACCTCGAGAGCAAAGGGCCACAATGACCCGATACATTATACACGTGCAATTACAATGATAAAAATGGCAGCAAGCCGTACTATTTAAACAACAATTTAATAGAGTGCGATATTGAGCTGATTCCTGTCGGTGCGAATCTGAACGTCCAAAATATCAGAATTTACAAAAGTAACTATGCCAAAAACAGGTGAATTAATTAGCGGTGCGTGCGCTCCAGGGGAAAGAAACTGACAAAACCTTAACAATAACAAGGAAGCTCATGATAATTCGAGCAGAGTGACTGAAAGGCGTGCCATTTTACGGCAAACAACAACATCTAAACCCGAAACAGTTAACATGCCAAAGATAATTTAGACGGCGGTTTCAAAACAGAATTTCGAAAAGAGCAAGAAAATATGACTAATCAAAAACGCATCATGACAGTGCCGCCACCAACTGTCCGCGGGGAGTTAAGCCCCAGATTACCAAGTGAAGAAGCGCACGTACCTTACAGACGACTTGTCGCTACTGGTGCCAAAACAGACATAGGACGTTTACACACATGAGTCTTGGGAGCCGCGATCGTCGACGCCCAAGGCGCACGCGCCATCAGGAACAAGGTGGGGATTGGGTAGAGGAGGAGATCCATAGAACACAGGCATTTTAGCCTTGCAAAAATCAGCGATAAAGACGTCGGCCGAGTCACGTGGTCGCCACCGTACCCGAACACACTCCAGACCGCACTCACGGTGCAGTGTAATTTTTTTAATTGCCATAAATGAAGTAAATCGTCGTCACTTTCAGATTTTATGATGGCTACCCTTGTTTTCTATGCAGGCGGGCGGTTTCGATGCTGTTTTCCCCTCTCGTATGATGCAGATCTCAAACAGTGTTGGTTCAAAAATAGTGGTTTTGTTCAGAACCGTTATAGATATCTTACAAAACTGATCTCCGTCACGAGTTGAGCTCAGGGACGCATACATGATTTTTGTTCGGGGGTGTTATACAGGGCCAAGGCTAGGATGCGTGTTTTGAAATTAGAGAGGGGAGGTCCTAAATCTGGGAATGTAAGGAAGGAATGCCGATCCCCCTCAATAAAGCAGGTTGGTTAGGGAGTCCGACCCCGGGAAATTTTGAATTTCTAAGTGCACAATGGTGCTATTCAAGCAGTTTCTGTACGTTAATTGGCGCGGGGAGAGGGTATGGACTCCACGGAACATCCCTGCCGAAATTTTGTTTAATGACTTTGTTAATTACAGCATTTTATTTTCTGACCCTAACAGATAAATCTACACAATTAGTGGAACTACGGTAATTACCTTACATAAAAATAACCATAATTCAAAATTGTTTTTTCTCATTTGAGGGTGGGGTTCAGCTCCCTACCAACCGGCACCACTCTTCGGTACGGCACTGGTTGAGCTGAACTGTAAGTTATCATACGTAATTGTAGCACTGCTTCACCAGGATTCACCTACCGAGATATTTCGTGAGTGTTTTCCGACACTTTGTACGGCAGTTTCGGTAGGTTGGTTTTGGTACGGAATGTCTTTGGCATGTGTGAGCCTTGTTGGAAGGATGTCTGCAGAAGACCATGTGCGTGTGCAACATCCGCCGAGGATAGACTCAGATAGAGACTGATCCTTGTAGCTGCTCTGATACTGATGTAGAAGTAAGTCTAGCGACGGTACTGAGCTCAGAACTCGGGATCATCTCAGAAGGAAAACGTGCGCCTCCTCACTACACCGCAGTAGCTGGAGCATGGCGTGTGTTTATTCACTCGGGCGGGTAGTACTCGTGTTACACACGTGGTCTGACGGGCTTTGTGTCGAGAAGGGAAGTTGATCGACATGCGTGTTAGAATCCATTGTTCTATTTATACAGAAGCCCCGGCCATTTGTCTATTAGATGCTACTCACTGGAAAAACAGACAATGAACGAATATACAGGGCTCGAGTATGTATAGTACAGTGGATTCTAACATGTCGGTCATGAACTCGTGAATTATTCCTTTCCCCATTGATGCAATAAAAATTGTTCTTTGTTCTGCAATGATCGGGTAACTTCGCCAGGATTAGAGCTACTTTTATCATCTGAGAATTGCACCCCTCTGGGCAGGCTTCTCCTCGTTTCCACATCACCTGCGACAATTCAGGTTAGTTTGGTTAGTTTAAATGCCAAAATATGATGTTTGGTTCGTAGGACGGTTTTGTTAGGTTATGGAACTACATTATTCATTATTGTAAATACAACCGTATTCGATTGAGTAGTTTTTTTTTAAATTCAGACTGAACTGCCATACGGGGGGGGGGGGGGGGGGGGGGGGGGGGGGGGGGGTGAAAGGAGTGGAAGAGGTATGTGCAGAACTGAGCGCGTGTGGGGTGGCCATTCTATTCTGGCGAAGTTCCCCGGTCATTGCCGAACAAATAACAATTTTTATGCTCTCGAGACGCAAGCCGAATGGACACTACTATAGTCTGACCATTTGTGGGATATAATGAGGTCGTTACCGTGCCTGAGGACTCTGTAATTTGGAACTAGATAGCGAGGTTTTTTTTTAACTATCATAATTTGTTCCGTTTTTTCTGTTAATGGTTTACAAATAGGTTTCAATTTTGCTGAAATAATATGTTGAAATCTGTATTTTAGGAGTGGTAAGTGCATCTTCCTCTTTACAGTAGTCTGTTGTACTTTTGTAATTATACTTACTTTTACTATTACTTATTTTTAGTACGGTTTTTGTGTATTTGGGGGGAGGGGGATTGACCTTTGTGGTTTGTACATGGGCACGAGAAGCTGAGTAAGAAAAGTTAACATTAATGGATGACAGAGAATGGTACGGAGGCGAGTTGTGAAGCAGTCCTTTACGAAAATATGCTTAATAGATTCTGAATGTCAGCATTTAAGGCGGCCACCTACCCCACGCTTCAAATGCGTTGTAGTGTGTTTGTAAACAGGTTTTTTCTACGAAAATATTCCACGTGTGCCCATTTTGCCAACGTACGAAAAGAAAAACTTCAGATAAGGTCGGAACATCATTGTTAAGACACCACGATCATTCCACTAAGCCATCCAACATGGCTAAAAACGACCTTTTCAGGCTACCATACTTCAAAATGTACTAACCGGATGTATGTAAAACTCAGATTGCGACCTGCACTGAACTTAGTTGCAGACTTTCCACCGACAAAATTATATGGTCACCGCTTAGTGTCTCATAGTAAAAACCGTTCGGCGGGAAGCTTGCACGCTAGTTCAGCGCTTGGCTCGTTGAGGCGACGCGGCATTTGATGCGCGCTTCAAGGTCGCCCGTATTGCTCCGTCGCTTTTGAGCCTTTCACTCGCGGGTAGGTGGCGCCCCTAGTCAATCATTTTAGTTACAAGGAGACGAGCATAAAAGCAGTATATCTGAGAAACTATCCTTTTCAGACCATACTCCCATGTTTGTAAGCCTAAACGAGAGCAGATAACGAAATTCGGTTTGGAAGTTTTGTTTAAAATGGTTTTCACCTTGTCGGCTAGTTATGCAATTAACGAAATTTTTGTTTGACTAATTAGTTGAAACCACATAGTTTATCTTGCACAAATTCGTTATCATGGCAAAAACAATTGTAAACATATCTGCTAAAAAGATATGTGATATATACTCCTCTCGTTTAAGATAAAAAATATTGGAAAAGCAATATAAACAGGGAAGCGTGGCCTCAAACATTTACGTTCTTAACGAATGACACATTATACTCCATAAAAACTTGGTAAACAGGAAGCTGGGGCTGGCTTGTAGTGAGTGCTGCTTGTAGACAGACGCTGTATAACGGGACAATGCACGGTAGTTGCTCGCTGTGCTGTGCTGTGCTACCACGGTGAAGTCACAGTTGCCATGGAGGATGCTGCTGTCCTTGCGTGGTTTGCGCAACACCTAACTGCCGCGTCAAGCGAGGTGAAAGTGAACAGCTAAGCGAGTAAGCCATCTGTTGTGTGGGCCTCCACTACGTTACCCTACATATTTTATACTTAACTTGCAAATATCAGTATTGCACTTGATGGGCGTTCAGGAGCGTAACTTCAGGTTTTTCTTGGGGAGGGAGCAAGTTTAATTTGACGAAAGTAGCATTATTGTATTTGGGAGAATATCATTAGGAATGTTCATGTTGTACACCCCATCTTAAATAATAAAACTTCAGTTTTATGTGCTTATGTAAATATTACTTCTATAATAAAGCGTTCATACAAAAACAAATTTTGTACACTTTTCATTCTAAATTTAAGGAGGGGAAATTGCCTCCCCCTCCCCCAAATTAAAAATGACGCCCCTGACCCACTACCTTGTATGACAGTCCTCTCGACTTTGCGAAGTATCGCCAATAAAAATAATTGACAATTGTTCATGTCATTTCCCACTTCCGTAGCACTGTAGTTCATAATGTTGCTTTTTTCAACTGAGTTAAATAATTTACTGCCAACATTGTTGGCATAAGGGAAAAATGAGTTGGCTGTAAATTGACTAGTTCTGAGTGCCTTGGAAAAACTTGCCGACTTTAAACTAGCCATAACATGTCACATTTGAAAAAAAAAAAAAAAAAAAAAAAAAAAAAAAAAAAAAAAAAAAAAAAAAAAAAAAAAAAAAAAAAAAAAAAAAAAAAAAAAAAAAAAAAATCTAGAGAAGTGGAACCTGCCAAGTTAAGGAGATTGTATAGCTGGGAGCTCTGACAAGAGAAAGGACAGGAATTTATATGTTAAATTTTTATTCGGCGTGGTTTCGGTCGCTTTCACTTCGGCTTGTTGGTTTTAGTGTAGTCCTTAAAACGGAAACTTGTAATATATGACGTTAACAAGCCATTACGCGAAAACTATAAGAGATAAAAAAATTTCATAAGAGCCAAATTTAGTCACATTTCGTGTCTAAAATAAAAAAAAAATATCTTGTGCAAATAAAAAAGAAAATAATAGTGATGAAAATTGCGGTAGACCGTGCCCTTAAAGATCATTGGCTCTGTACAAGATACAATTAAAGAATGGCATACTCTACACAACTAAGAACTGACGGACCTCTATGAATGTGGGTCTGATACGTAGTAAGCATGTTTGTTCAGTGGGCTGGACACGTGACACGATGGCCTGTAAATACTATGAGCTAGGAAGGTGTGGAGCGACGGTCTCATTGAGGATCTACTTCAACTAGGTAGATATGAACACAACCAACTGGCACAACGGACAAGAAGATGGACTCAGATGGAGACTGATCCTTGTAGCTGCTCTGATACTGATGTAGAAAAGTCTAGCGACGGTATTGCGCTCAGAACTCGGGATAATCTCAGAAGGAAAACGTGCGCCTCCTCACTACACCGCAGTACTGGAGCATGACGTGTGTTTGTTCACTCAGGCGGGTAGTACTCGTGTTACACACGTGGTCTGACGGGCTTTGTGTCGAGAAGGGAAGTTGATCCTCGGCGGATGTTACACACGCACATGGCCTTCTGCAGACATCCTTCCAACAAGGCTCACACATGCCAAAGACATTCCGTACCAAAACCAACCTACCGAAACTGCCGTACAAATGTCGGGAAAACTCACGAAATATCTCGGTAGGTGAATCCTGGTGAAGCAGTGCTACAATTACATATGATAACTTACAGTTCAGCTCAACCAGTGCCGTACCGAAGAGTGGTGCCGGTTGGTAGGGAGCTGAACCCCACCATCAAATGAGGAAAACAATTTTGAATTATGGTTATTTTTATGTAAGGTAATTACCGTAGTTCCACTAAATGCGTAGATTTATCTGTTAGGGTCAGAAAATTTAATGCTGTAATTAACAAAGTCATTAAAGAAAATTTCGGCAGGGTTGTTCCGTGGAGTCTATACCCTCTCCCCGCGCCAATTAACGTACAGAAACTGCTTGAATAGCACCATTGTGCACTTAGAAATTCAAAATTTCCCGGGGTCGGACTCCCTAACCAACCTGCTTTATTGAGGGGGATCGGCATTCCTTGATAAAATTCCCAGATTTAGGACCTCCCCTCTCTAATTTCAAAACACGCATCCTAGCCTTGGCCCTGTATAACACCCCCGAGCAAAAATCATGTGTGCGTCCTTGAGCTCAACTCGTGAGGGAGATCAGTTTTGTAAGATATCTATAACGGTTCTGAATAAAACCACTCTTTTGAACCAACGCTGTTTGAGATCTACATCATACGAGAAGTGTTACCCACCAGTGGGTCTGTTTTGAGTCTTGTTTCGTAACTTCACAAGTCAAATTTAAAGTGAATTCTAATTTCAGAAATGAAACAGTGTCAATTAACTTGGTGCGCACGAGAGACGGCTCACGAGTGTGCATCTATCGTCCGCTTTGCCAAAAATTATACGTCCTTTCTTCCAAAAGACTATCGCGTTTGCAATTTTCGAAATATTATTTAAATATACGTCGTGACTCAAGACGCACAGTTGCCGGACCAACCCCAGTCTCTCGGGCTCAGCTGGTCAGGCGAAGCACTCTCTGTGCTGTGTCCTCGCGACACGCGGTCCGGTCGCCTCCGTGGCTTCCTACCCAGTGTCCCTCTCGAGAGCTTACCTATGGCCGCACCGCCTAAACTCCCTTGGCCAATCACAGGCCAGCTCGCAGACAATGGCTGCCACCGGTCACCGTCTCCCGCGCCGCGTTTATTATTTTCGGTTTTCTGTTACTCATGACAAATACTTATAAATACATAAATTACAATGACGATATCCAATTGAACAAATACAAACATTTTTCAAATTAAATATTCTTACGACGATTTTTAGCATCTTACAGAAGGAAAAAACAGCATCGAAACCACCCGCCTACATTCTTGAGCGCCATGCTACATACACTTTATGACCGAAAGGGGGAACTGGAGTGGGAAAGATATCAACTGTAGTTGCTATATTGTTTAACAGTTTAAATAATGCAGCCAACGAATCCTTTCACTGCTATAGGACTTTGTATTTTGAAGTGATATGTAAAATAAGATCATTCCCTTTCTGATTTGATTTCATACAGCTTTCTGTACATAACACGTAACTTACTATGTTTTCCAGGTAATGTTCCATTTTCATAATCCTAACAAACGAGTGCCTAATTGTAAGTTTCCCCATTCAACCTTCAGTTTAGTGACAAGTTTCTCCCGTTTTCTCGAGAGTTGGGCAAAGTGGAATCTTTTCCTTCATCTCACTCTTTCAAATAAATCATTGTCTTACTGCTCTATACGCATTCCCCAATATGTGTTAGCCTGCACTCAGAGATGGGGCGTGGTCATGTTTCAAGGGAAGCGGTATTAGCTCTGACTGTACACCATTAGCACGTGACATTGGCAAGCCTGCAGGAGTCGAACAATAAGAGTATCTTCTTAAGAGGGCGTGGTACGTAATTCAACGCTAAAAGCATTAATCCATAACTGTAGGTTTTTTTGAAGCCAACTTGCGAAAATTAAACAATAGCAATGCTAGACAATTTAGCCAACGTTAAAAAAAAATTGTTTCCAGCTTACGAACTTCTGAGGCACAATCTCTGACGCCGGAACCTCGTGCATTTAACTGCGGCGCAAGAGATCACGCGCAACAAATGAGTAATTCTGGATAAATATTTACTCATAAAGTTGGCAAATACCGTTATCTAGGATTGTCATTGAAGATTTTATCCATATTGGCTTCGAAAAAAGCGTAGAAATCAATTGATGTTTTCAGCGTTTATTTATCTACCACGCGCTCTTAAGGGGCCTGCCTACCTGCGCTTGAAACGCGTTGCAGCAAGTTGCGATTATTATTTTTTTGACGAAACTACTATACGCGCATTATATTTGTATATCTACGAAAATAACACACACTTCAAAACTATGTCACTATAGTTTCAAAAATTTAAGATGTTTATTTAAAACATCATTTTCGGGCCCCTTAAAATGGCCAAAAATGGGTTTTCCTGACTGCCGTATCTGTAAAAATAACACCAAGATTAAAAAAAAAAAAAAAAAAAAAGACAACTATAGAAACAAACCTTAGACTTTGAACCTTGCTAGCCACAAATGAAATAATAAGGTCACCTTTTAAAGTCGCATAGGAAAAATTATAATAGTATATCACTGCACGCCAGCTGAGTGGCTCGCGCGGAGAGGCGATACATTATTACACTCGTCGGTCAACGGCGCTCTTACCGCTCCTGCCTCACACGTACAAATGCAGCCTATCTAGGGTCAAGTCGCTTACCAAACTGAAAATAAATTCACAGCTAATAACGATGCTGTAGGCTACAATTTCAGCTATGTTAAGCCACAAAATAAAATATTTTTTTTAAATAAAAAAATTATTGAATTTTTAAATTTTTTATTTAAAATATTTAAATTTTTATTGAAATACAAAAAAAAATCTCTGTTTCTATTTACGTGACATTGTAGCCTGCGTTGTCGTTACCCACTGTGAATTTTTTCAGCGTGGCATATCAGTTGGTTTTAATGTAGTCCTTAAAACAGAAAAATGCAAATTTTAACTTTAACAAGCTATTACGCGAAAAGTATGAGAGATAAAAAAAATCATAAGAGCCAAATTTAGTCACATTTTGTATCTAAAATAAGAAAAAAAAATATCTGGTACAAATAAAAATAAAAACATGGTGATGAAAATTGCTGTATACCGGTCGTGTTACTGAAGAACTCGTTCCTTTTCTCCTGAACGCTATTGGCTGGAGTCACCTGCACCTACCAAGTCTTAATTTCTCTACAGAGAGGTCAAAGTTGTGTATAGTCACTGCGCTGTATCGCTTTCCTAGCAACACACGCACACCTAAACTACTCTTTGAACTTGTGTTGCAGTTTACAAAGTGCTCTTGACATTTTCTGATGTTCACCTTATTTTGATCACATTACCTACAATTTTATCATGGTTTACTGTTCACTCTGGAAACACAATAATTGCAATACATTTATGCAATGCTCCGCGGTATGGACCTAAATAGTAAAGTGTGTGTTCCTTCATCTTGCAAGGTGGAATGTGTAGAAATAAACTTATTCGCATTGCTTTAGTTCGAAAGAGAAAATTGCAATGTTTTGGACGATAACATAGGGAAAGTTTAAAGAAAGTATGTACAAGTTCGGTATGTACATAACGTAACAGCACAAAGAACTGAAAAAGAGATGATCTGTTGAGGCAAACCAAAAATAAGAAGACAATTTTTTTTGTAATTTTCTATAACTTATTAGATTCTGTAGAGCTCAGATAACACTTCTCCGGCAAAACGCTCTAACGAAATATCAATGGCGATATTAATATAATTCGCAATGACAACTGATTCATTCAAAGACCCATTTTTTAAAATATTTATATTCGTATTCGTCGAGACAAATATCTTCGAAAAAGTATAGCGATAAAATTGTTGCATACAAACTTAACACCACAACGCTATAGTGCAAACACGTCTTCCCATAAACAACGTTCGTGACACGAATATTAGTGTAATTTTGCTCTGCTCCTCAGATAACTTGAAAAACATATTAATCATGCGATGAATTCATCGATGTCACGAATTAAGACATTACAAACACTCATTAGAAAATAATCGTGCAAAGCAAACAAAAATAATTCTGAACGATTTTCACACTTTGTTTAAAGATTAAAAAGAAAATTTAACTGAAGGGGTGCTGCTGTAAACAATAACAGTGTATCCTGTTTTTATATTTGCTACGCTAATATATCTCAGTTCCGGCTTCTAGGAGTACGTATTTTAATTTTGAAAGCAATAAGTAACTTGTTATGAAATCTGATCTGGTCTAGTCTAGACCGAAAAATAGACAACTTGGAAATATATCGTATACAGCACATTATAATTTTAAAAAATATAGCATGTATATGGTATTTGACTGAGGTTCTGTCTGAAGCTTAAGGGGTGCAGCTGAGTGGCTAGAGCACTTGCCTCTCACCAAGTTGATCCGGGTTGGTTCGCGTGCGGGATACGTGGCGGACATTGTCTTTTGCCGGCGGGTTTTCTCGGAGTACTCCCGCTTCCCCCATCCATGCATTCCATCGCTGCTTCATCTGTCATCTCTCATGTCATCTGTGTTCCCTCCAGATGGGATCCCAGACAGCAGAAAAAACTTGCTACAAGCTTGTAGCAAGCTTGCCAATGCAAGCTAGTAACCTTGCAGCAAGCATGAAATGCAAGCCAATAAACTTGTTATAAGTCTGCTGCAAGTTGCCTAGTTTACACATTTGTAACTTGCTGCAAGCTTAATTTGCAAGACTGCTGCAAGCTTAATTTGCCAGCCTGAAGAATAAATCAAAACTTTAATTTCTGCAATATTTTCACTATCATTCAAATTTACATCTTAAATATTGCTTGTTCATCGACTTGTGATGTTAATCACTAAACATTAAATTTCGACTCCTGTGCCAAGATCGGAACCACTGACCCCTTTATTTCTAAGCTGCTATGCTAACCACTGGACTGTTGCGAATACTTAAAAGTGGTGTAGTAGAGGGATTCGGTTGTAAGATAACGAATTTTGTTATGGAAATGCTGATGTTTGTGAATTTACTAACAACGGTAAGGATATCAGTTTACTTGTAGTTGTAAATAATATCGTAATAGTTGTTTTAGGTAGCATATGAAACAGTGTTACTTTTTAAAGCGCTTGTTCATTTACAAAGTTCAGTTTAAATCTCAAGTTTGATCATTATTGATGGCACAGAAAATATTTCATGAATTAAGATTGCTAAGGAAAATTTTAATGCAATATCAGCTTAGTATAGGGGACAGAATGCTTGCAACTTATCACATGACCAGTCTTGCTAAGTAAGTGTAATTAAAGTCAAATACACCTTTGTCGTAAGAAGCTTGGTTCAGGTTTGTAACAAGAGTTCTGAACAAGCTTGCTATGGCAAGTTAAATTAAAGTGAAATATAAACTTGCTGCAAGCTTGATTCAGGCTTGCAGCAAGTCTCGTGAGTAAGCTTGCTATGGCAAGCCAAAATCAAGTGAAATGTAAGCTGGCAAGCAGGCTTGCAGCAAGTCTGCTGCAAGTTGCCTAGTTGACACTTTTTTATAGTTTTGCAAGCTTACATACTAAACATCATTTAAGGTTAACTTGTAAGCAATCAAGCTTAACACAAGCTTGCAAGAAGTTTAACTGCAAGCATTTTTCTTAAATAC
>PNEQ01109280.1:0-10604 GCA_003012365.1 Medauroidea extradentata
AACACAACAGATGTTTTCACTGGCTTGTTGTCGCCAGGTTGCCTGCCTACCCCTGTTACTTTGGTGCACCATTGCAGGTATAAGGATGCATTTCCGGACATGGGTTCCTTAATCAAATATGTTCCAAACATGCACATCTACCATCCCTATCAATTTGTAACACTTATTCTTGGCCACCCTGTATATATATATATATATACACACACATACATACACACATACAGGTATAGTTCATATAACTGCTATAAGATGAATCATTTTTCTAGAAATTTTGTTATAATTGTGTTACAGATGATTGATAAATAGTTAGAATAAATTTGGTTTTATCCTGGAAAGCCATACATTATTACCCAATAAATGCCAGAAAAACCGTTACAGCAGTGAGAAATCATTCTCGCTCGAACAAAACGGATTCTTGAATGTGTGAAAAGGTCGCGTTGGGGTATTTGTGGCATGTTTTTACTGGACAGATCTGTTCGTGATAGAACCGGGATTTAACCAGCTCAGATCGATGTATGGTAGCAAGTGCACATCCTGATGAAGTGTAATTGAACTGTGTTATGCGTCCACCATTTGTGTGCCGCCAGTGGTTGGTTTTGTGTTAAAAACTCTCGTTCTGCGCTGGTCATGTATACCTGTCATAGTATTATATGTTATCTATACAGGCTGTTTGGTAATTATAGGTACAAACGAAAGGGGTGTGTCGAAGACGATGAAACAAGCAAATATTGCGAATAAACATAGGTACGGAAAACGACGGGTTTCCCGTAACAATGTGTGGACACGTGCAAACTTGGCAATGTTGCAACACTGTTTTTAGTGTGGGGATAAAGCTTTGATGTATGACAGCCACAAACTACAGGAACGCATTGTGGATGGTTGACAGTGTGTTCTAAACACTCCTGGAATTTGTGAACGTGTACGGCTATCGATGCGAAGACGTGCTGAAGCCAGCCTTCACATGAACGGCGCCCATTTCGAACACTTGTTGTAATGTCTTCGTCCACATGCGCAGCATTTTGACGTTTTGATCCTCGGGAACACTGGTATTATAGCATTCCTGTCGTAACATGTAATGTGTTATATTGGAAAAATCATTGTTCTCCGCAACTATGTTCATTGGTATTATTTACTTGGAGTAGCGTCGGAATGAGTGGACGGGGGAAACGGGAGATATCCGAGAAAAACCCGCTGACCAGCGACATCGTCCAGCGCGATTCCCACATGCGAAAATCCGGGGACCGACCCCGCCGGGGATCGAACTCGGATCGCCATGGCGGAAGGCGAGTGGTCAAAACACTCGGCCGCCGCGTGGCTTCATGAGTCTGATTATGTCGTGGGGTGGCAGCCCATCTCCAACCCCCAACCTGGAGGAGCAAAGATAAATAAGAGGTGACACGACAGCAGACTCTACCGATGGAACAGCTGACAGATGAAATGGGAATGTCCGGAGAAAAACCGTCGGCCGACGGCAACGACCGCCACGTTCCTTACGTGCGAAAAGTCCAGGACCAACTTCGCCGGAGATCGAACCTGGATCGTCTTGGTGGGAGTCGAGTGGTCCGACCACTCAGGCCACCGCGGCTCCACACCGGGCACAGAGATGGGAGCAAGTCAAAATAGAGCTGTGGGAAGAGGATTTGGTGAGTCTTGTTCGAGATCCACATAGCATGAGAAGTTCTCTCAGGACAGTTTGAACTCGCCATGTCACATGAGTTGTGCGTGTGAGGCTGAGAATGACTTGTAAAACTTACCTAATACTTTCCCTTGGAGATATCTTACCCTTTTTAATTTTTCTTCCATAAGAATTCTTCTCTCTTCTTCGAAAATAAGGGCTGTAACAAGAAAACAGCTGTATCACAACCACAACATTGCGGCAGAAGTAACAAGTACTTTGCAGACTTCAATTTATGGATTCGATCAATTGCGTGGCGTCTTACCTTTCTTCTTGCTCTGTTTCTGCAGCTCACTCGCCGCGACTTTGGCTGCGCGCTTAATATTCTGAGACTTAGCCACAAGGTGTCTGATTTTTTCTTCTTCCTTTTGTCGCCACTCTTCTAGCCGCTTCTCCAAATTTCTTCTCTGAAACATTATTGTTCGTAAAACTAAAACATTAAGAAATTGAATTATGAGAGTGATTACGTGTTTGCGAGAAAAATGACAAGATAGTGCGAACAACCGACCCTATATTCCCGCTCGGTGGTATTTTGGATCCATGTCGTAAACTAAGTGCCTGGCGACTACTCACTAGATAAGAAAAGTGGGCTTTATGTCTCGTCGACAGAAAGATCATTAAGGCTCGGTTTCAGTCGCCATATTGAATTTTATTATTTTTCGCTTATTCGGAATTCTAATAAGAAAAATTTTGAATATGCGATTATACCTCAAATTCGATTTACATTTCGCTACAGTACAGACCTTGCGATTTACCTGTTAACATGTAATTACGCCGCAATGTGTGTGGCAAATTAATTTTGTATTCATGATTTGCCCGACAAATTGCTACCTAACTATACATTACTAGCTCTATTGTGATGCTTGTATTGTAGTTCAAGGCAAATAGAATTTGCGGTATAGTCGCCGATTTAATATTTTTCTTATTAGAATTCCAAATAAGCGAAAAATAATAAAATTCAATATGGCTACTGAAACCGAACCTTAAGAAAAGCTGACGTACAACTTGGTACATTGAATGACAGGAGCTGGGAGAGGATTCGGCTCTGGCCGTTGTTAAGAAACCACCCCAACATTCGCCTGAAGCGATTTCGGGAGTCTTGGGAAACCGAAATCAGGATGGCCGGAGCCAAGGATCGAACCCGGGTCCTCCAGAGTGCGGGTTCAACATGTTACCTTTGCGCCACCTCGCTCGGTTTTACTAGTGTTTCCTGCTTAGGTTTGGTCTCTTATTCACGAGGTGCAGTCAGAATATACAAATAATCTTTCCCCACATTTCTGTTTCCCTGGTTTTTTAAAACTTTAAAGTAAATTTTTTCGTAAACTGACGACTTATTTTCTGCTTAGTTTTGGCCACTAATTTACGTGATATAATCCGTATGTGCGAATTATCTGACACCCTAAATATTTGCTAATAAGTGGAAGGGACATATGGGTGGGTTAGTTGCCAAGTGGCGTAAGTCACAAAAAATCGAAAATGGACTTGCACCACTACAGAATTGCTTGTAGTGAGGTCTACATACTTACGAAATGGTGTGCGTCCTAGCCGACTACATTTTTCCATTGCATTACGTATTACATAAAGTAATCCCTGAAGTTTAACACGGATACAAGCTTTAAATTCTCTCTCCTGAAATATTTGCATTATGGACTTACACCACTTGGCAACTAACCCACCCATATATGTTTCCACGGAGGTCAGTGGGCTCACCTCCTCCTGGAGGATGTCAGTGCGTTCCTTGACGTCCTTCTGTAACCTGAGACGTGCCAGCCTCGCCGCCTCCTTGGTCAGCAGTCCTTGTAGCCGCCCCCGCTCCACCGCCTCCAGCTGCTCCGCCTCCCGCCGCCGCCGCAGTTCCTCCTCCAGGCGCTCCAGCTGCAGGTGGTCGCACGCCCCTGCCACCAACTGCTCCAGTCTGCAGTCACACTCCCGCCACTAAGAGGCCATCTTGTATGAGTCAGCGGTAACAGCTTCAGTGTAAAATTGTAGGTTTGTTGGAAGTAAAATTACAACAAGCAAAAATATCCTTACCTTGATAATAGTTTCTGAGGGAAAAAAATTTCTAGAGTAACATATTTCTGAAGAACAATCTCTTATGTTTAACTAATGTTTGCTCAAAAGTTGGAAAGTATAATTTTCTAAGAATGCTGGTTTGTATTTTTTCTATATCGACTTTCAAAACGTGTGGAGTCCAATTGGTGTTTTTGGTGTTTATTTATCTTCTATTCACCCTTAACTGCGCTGCCTACCACGCACTTCAACTGCGCCGGATTGTACAGGGAAATATGTTTATTTTTTACAAAACTATTCCACTTGTGCCGACCGGGCCAATGTAGGAAAAAAACACTTCGGACAAAGACGGAATATATTTGTTAAAACACCATGCTCGTTTAAAACAATGTTTCGAAGACCTCTAACATTGTTAAAAACGACCTTTTCAGACTGCTGTACATCAAAATGTACTAATGGGATGTATGCGAAACTCTGATAGAAACGTACAGTGCATTGAACTTTTCTAAATACTTCCAGCAATAAAATTATAACAATAAATAAGGGTCGGCGGGAATCTCGCTCGCTAGTCCTGGCTCTTGGGTCCTTGTGGCGATATGGTGTTTGTTAAGCGCTTTAAGGTGTTCAAGTGGGGAGAAATCATAATTTTATACTTGCATGAAAAAGTCTTAGTTTTGTAAACGTTACTACGGAGTATATTTTCCTCTTACAAAAAATTTAGTTCAGCCAGTTTTCTCACAATGGCATTTCCAAGTCAAAATTTGCATGTTTTTAGTTCATACACCCCCCGAAAACTAATTAACATAATGAAACATAATAATTCACAGCAAAAGTACATGTCCCGGGCTAGGGCCTTAAGTATATAACAACCAATTCAAACAATGTTTTGTATTTTTAAAAAATTTCTGAAATTTAAAATTTTTTGCAACTTTTAGAATTTTTTTTAAGTACAAAATTATTTTGTATTGGGTTTTTATGTACGTAAAGCCCTAGCCAATGACATGCAGTTTCGCTGTGAATTATTTGGTTTCATTATGTTGATTGGTTTTCAAGGGGTGTATGAACTAAAAACATGCACATTTGAACTTTGAAATGCCACTGTGAGAAAACCGGCTGAGCTAAATTTTTTTGTAAGAGGAAAATATACTCCCTAGTGACTTCTACAAAACTAACACTGTTTCATACAAATTTAAAATTACGATTTCTCCCCACTTGAACACTCTTACTGTCGCTCTTTTAGCTCTGTCTCTTCTGAACCTTTAACATGCAGGTAGACTCCGACCTTACGGCTCGGACACATTAGCACATATAGCACCCGTTATATAACTCAACACACATACGTGGGCTACATCCAACACAATCTAATGCGAGACCTTCTCCTGCGCGGAAGGACAGATCGTATTGGTCGCTCTACGCTGGTCGTATACAGGATGTTGTCATATTGCATGTTAATATTTGGGGGAAACCATCACATTTAGAGGAATAAAACGTGTTATGTGGACATAGGTCCGAAAACGCACCGTTTCTGCACTATAGTTCGCTTACATGACATACGGTTCGCAGTGCGCGGGCTGCTGTTTTCACAGTTATTCCTACTTTTTATGGATTAGCGACATAGCGGAGGAGTGTACAATGTACAGCACTGCTGTAATGACATTACACCGCAACAATCTCACCCGTGTAGTCTACGTATGTAAACTAAACTCAAGACGTAACTGCAAGGTCTCTGATGCTGAACAAGGAACGATTATCGAAAACATTCATCAGCTGAGCGAGGTCAAGGAAATAACGTGACTAGTGAGTATGTAGACTGGTCGTGTTACGATACAAACTTTTGTGTGTGTCTCAATTATTATCTCATATGTAATACTGTTAACCTACAGTATATATTTATTTCAACAGCAGAAAAAAATATTTTTTTCCAGTACGTCGTTTTATTGGATAAATATTCTTTAAGATTTACATAATGTAAAACATATTTTTCTTTATCACATAATGAAATATATATTTTTTAGTCAGGTGGTATTTAATTTTCTGGGTCTAATCGAATATCTTTATATAGATTGTGAAAAATTTTAGTATATTCTAAATCCACTTCTAAAATATATCCATAATTTTAATGCTTTTCCACGTTTAGTACAGCATCGAATATTTTTAAGATATACCTTTATTTCCCACGACACGTGCTGTAGAATCTATAAACGAAGTGAAGTGAAGAAGTTTTGTTCAAAGAGGTTTCCAAGTCTGGCGAGGAGTGATATGAGATGCGAATGGAGCAACGATGGAATAACGGGGTGGGTATAGGAGATCTCTGATAAAGCCCCTCAAACAACTGTGAATTCACTGGAAAACTTTTACCATCAAATAAATTGCGTGCGATGTTTGCATGATGTTAACATAAATCACGGAAAAGAGTAATGTGATTTTTTACGCCAACCTGCATGTGCATGTCCATATCACAATTTACAGGCGTTCGGAATTATTGTAGTATTATTAAATGTGTGTGAGTAATCTAATTTTAACTAGTTCTAATATTATACCCTAAGAACGCCATAGCAATGATATCAATTGTCTAAGGGCGTTGGTTACCTTCCAGCTCTTTATCATACTTGTGGAATTTTGTTCATTCAATAAACGTTGCAAGGAGTACAATTTTCACTACGTAAAAATTTTTTTGGTTACGTATTTGTTGCACAATTAGCTGCCAAAGTCAAAGTTTTGACAGTTTTGTGTAGATATTTTAGGAGAAACTTACTAATGAAACTTTGTAAGTAAAATTTCTGCATCATTGACTGTTCGAAGACGTGTCCATGATTTATCCACGAAAAGTCCTTTTAGTTTTTACATAACAGGCAAAACATTACAAAATGTGGCAAAATATCTATGTTTAACTGTATGAATTCTCGTTTACTGAAATGGGCAATTATGTATTCAAACTTTGAAAAGTAGTATTTTACTGTCACCTTAGTTTGAGATCGATAAGTGGTTTAGTTTTTCTTATAAAAGTTTATCAAAACTGTCAAAAGCGTGACTTGGACAGCTTATTGTACAACAATTGTGCAACTAAAATAAGTTTTAATTTACGAAAATTGTACACCTTTTGGTGTTCGCTGTTTGACCAGACTCCCACAAAAATATAAAATAACGAGCTGGGAGGTGTGCAACAAACGTACCAATTAGTCAGTTACCTTTTAATTTCTTCTTCTTGTTCCTTCATGTATCTGGCTCCCTCCCTCAGTATAGTTGCTGCGTTGCTTCTGACTGGTGCTCGGGCTTGCTGTAACAATGTCAACAAACTGTTACTGCAATTGAAGACGGTACTGTGCGACAAATTATTAATACGTGGCGGTCAAATACATCGACTGACAGAAAGAGGAAGCATATAAAATCAGTGGTTCAAACTGGAAGTAATTTGCATACTAGCACACCATCGTTTTGAAACGCCTTTCAGAAGAAAACTGTTGTAATTAAAATTTTGGAAATAGTGTATTAATACGATTCTAATAACCATTTATGAAAATCTAATTACTTTAAAACAGCGTCGTTAAATGTTTTACCATTAATATAATAATTTTGAAAAATTAATTCCTTAGGAATTTAAAATTTAACACATCAGACATCAGTTCTTGAATTACAACACTTGGGTTCACCTACGTTGGGAGCTCATCTATCGATTTCACTCAAAATTCAATACGAAAAACCCAAGAGAAGCACCAAACATTTTAACGAATAAAATTGAGTCATATCTGTTGAAGAAATTAGCAAGTTACTTGTAATAATGTCGAATTCAATTTTTTATGATAATTATTACAATTTAACTGACTTAATTTACTTCGTACATATACTTAATGGAATTGTCCAACATTATCTTACATTTTTTCAGGATAAATCTTATGTGGCAACGAAGAAATATGCAATACGGTTTACGTACACGATAGTTTTTTATTCCTGAATAACCTTAAGTTCGCCGCCTGCTACGACGTTCAAATACGTTTTAACGAGACCGTTCCCCATGTGCTCGTTGTGCCAATGTACGAAAAGAAAACACACTTGGGACAAGTGCAGAATGTCACTGCTAAAACATCGTGCTCATGAATTAAAATCACTGTTTCTAAGCCCTTCAACGTAACTTAAAACGGCTTTGCAGACTGTCGGCTTTCAAAATGACCTACCCTTATGTATGCGAAACTCAATCATGTTCGGGAGTTTACAGCAGACTTTCCATCAACTAAACTATACGGTCACCACTAAGGGCCGTATCTATAGACCTCTTTCGAATGACTACCAACTGCTCACCAATGCTATCTCTATGGGGATAGCAGTTAGTTGTCATTCGAAAGAGGTTTATATCATCGCCCCTTAGTCCCATAGTAAAAATTGATCGGCGGAGATCTTGCACGCTGGTTCAGCGCTTAGCTTATTGTGGCGATGCGGATTTTGATGCGCGCTTCAAGGTCGCCCTTATAGCGCCGTCACGTCTGAGCTTCTAACAAGTAGGTAGACGGTGTCCTTAAGGCCACGCCCTCTTTTTATTCTACTGTTTTTTTTTTTGCGATAATATTTTTTAAAAGCTTAAACGAGAGCAGATATCACAAATCTGTTTGGCAGTTTATTGAAAATAGTTTGCACCACGTTGGCTAATTTTTTTTCGGTTACGTAATCAATGCAATTTTTGTTAATTGTCTTATTAATCGAAACCGTATAACATCGCGTTTAAAAAATATAGCTATAACTGAAAAACCTATTTAAAACCAAACTGCCAAACGTAATGGTGATATCTGCACTCGTTTAAGCTGAAAAAAAAAAATAGTTATCGCAAGAACAGTAGAAACTAGAGAGCATGGCTATACGTGAATGAAGTATCAATCAGCCGTAAATTTTACAAAGTTTACGAAGCACACTACTGGTTCCACCATAATAGCGGGCGAGTGCTCAGGAATATCTCAGTGTCGAAACTGTGGATTCCCTTTCCAACATTGTTTCTAAGGTTCCCTTCGTATAATTGAAAACAGCCAAGACCAGAATTTTCACCTTATTTGCAAGCAGGAATATTACGGTACAAGACGTGTATCACAGTGACACACAGCATTGATTTATGTTTATTATTACGTCTTAAAATAGCAGTTCTCCGCGTGATTTAAACCGTTCAACGATGGAATGCTAAGTATATTATTGTTTTCCTCGTAGACTGTACTATATAAAGTCTAAATTTTCTATACCAATTTGAATCTAATTTTTCGTACATAGTAATGTAACTATTGTAACCGAGAAGAATTAACTAAAAATTAGTAGTTTTATAATTAATTACACAAGTACTAAAAGTCAGTAGTTTTATCATTCATTAACCAAACACTAAAAATAAGTAGTTTTTGGATCAACTACCCAAATACTAAAAATCAGTAGTATTGGATTTTATTACCCAAATACTAGGAAGCAATAGTTTTAGAATTACTTACACAAACACTAAAATTCTCTAGTTTTAGAATTAATTAACCAAATTCTAAAAATATATTTTAAAATGAATTACTCACCTGGAAACGATAATCACCAAAATACTTACACCTGGCTCTGACTAGATGACATCAATACCAGAGTTTCCTTTCTACCTTAGCACTTACAATGTCTTAAGTAGGGTTAGACAAATGAACATTGTTTGTCCCATCCTAGTTGTAAGCAGGAGACAAGCGCAGGGCCGCACATGGAAATTTTTTTTCGGAGGGGACCAAACCTTTTGAGTCAATTTTATAAAATTAAATTTTGGTTTTATATGATTTATTATTGGTTACGTTACACATGGCATTGAACTATAGTAACCACGATTTTCTGATACACAAATGAAAAATGTTCGGTGGTCCGGAATTGGGGAATGTTATAAGTAACATTGATCTCTCATCCCACAAATAAATTGCGGGGGACATTCCCGGAGAAAGTTTTGATTTTAAGGTGCTAAATGCTGCTATTTAACTAGTTTAAGTAAGGTAAGGAGGCCTGGATCCCATTTCACTATTCTATCTAGTGTGAGTTCAAATATTTTTTTTTTTTTGGGAGAGAAGGCTTAGGCCTATTGCCGATCTGTCCCTGCGTACGGCCCTGGACAAAGTAAATAAATACTGCAACAATAAAGGCAAAGCGGGCAGGCTGACCTTGAGGTAGAGTGGTGGCGGTCGTGTGGGCGGCGTATGGACGACCTTCCTCTTCGACATGGGTTGCACCACCACCTCCGTCGTAGGCTTGAGTCTGAGAGCACACACCGCCGCCTGCTGCCGCCGCCCCCGCACAGCCGCCACCACTGGTCGCCGGTAAGTGGAGGGGGGCGGGCGTCGTGCTACGAACTTCACCGCCGCCACCTGTAGCAACCTCACATTTACAAGAAATACTAAAAGAGACGAGGTACTATGAAGAACGCCATCTTAAAGCGTGTCAAGGTTTATGCTGATTAGTCTTACTACTAATGAAGAAAGAGACCAACCCACAAAGTAATTTATTTAGGGATAATCGCACCAAGTAGAATAAGAAGTTCGGAAATATGTTTTAGAAAAAGAACTGGCATTAAACCATAATGTTTGAAGAAAAATTTAAGCCCAGAAAAAACTTTTATACAACGTTTAGATGCACACACAGTAATATTTCACCTTAAATATCTAAGTTACAGTGGAGTGTATGTTGGTTCCTTTGTGCATAAATCCGTCCAAATCATAGAATACAACCACCGTAGATACTTTAAACAAGAGTATACACAATGGTTCTAATGCTGAGCTACACACATAATATTCTGGCACTTCGAAATCTGCATGTGTGCGCCCCGCTAAAATGTCTACAAAAAACACAATAATTTTGGGAGAGGGGGGCGCAGTGGTAGAGCACTCGCATCCCACCAAGGCGATCCGGGTTCGATTCCAGGCGGGGTCGGTCCCCGAAT
>PNEQ01109280.1:10704-25503 GCA_003012365.1 Medauroidea extradentata
AGTTTAAAATGAAAAAAAAAAAAAAAAAAAAAAACTCGTGCTTGAATCGAAGGACGATTTTGTTAGGCTGGTTTGATCTACAATAAGGGCGATTCTGTACGAGAGCTAGGAATGCGGCGTTAGAACAGCGCTTTGGAATGCGAACTTACGCTGATGATAAACTGAGAAGGCGTCAACGTGGCTAGACGGGCGCCTCAGACACTGTTCAAGATGACGTTAGCTACAGGTTAGAAATAAAATGTCTTTTGGTATGGAAGAATTTGGCACAGGGAAAAATTCTGCCGCTAGTCTTGCTGTTATCACTGACGGGTTCTAATCTAATAGGAGACCGTAGTAAAATTAAATTTAACTAGGCTTGGCAAAAATAGAAGCCATTTAAATAATTTTAAATTGAAAAACAAAATATCTGGTTTTAAACTATCAGTTTAATGTAACTATATATCCAAGAAAGCTCTGTGATTGGTTAGTTTACATTCCTTATCGATACCAGGGCAACAAGTGGCAGAAATTGTCCCTTGCTAAACTTTAAACATAGATATTTCCAGTTTGTAGTATAATTAACCTTACTACTGCGTCAGCGCTTCTAACGCATCCTAACTGAACGGCATTCATACTGGAAATGAGCGGCAAAACGTTGGAAACTAATGCCTCGGAAGCTTTCGTGTAAGGTATCCAAAATCAACCTGCGTCTGCGGAGCGCTAAGTCTTGGTACATGCGCAGATTCTCCGAAGTTAAGGGAAGAGATTTTGGTCAGCACTAAACACCCAGGTCTTTGGAGCTGAAGGAGGATGGGGGGGGGGCATGATCTATGGAGCGGCGCCGGAATGAAGGGACGGGGAAAGCGGGAGATCCTTGAGAAAACCCGACGATCAGCGGCATCGTCCGGCACGATTCCCACATGCGAAAATCCTTTGACCGACCACGCCGGGGATCAAACCCGGATCGCCTATGCGGGAGGCAAGCGCTCTAGCCACTGCGTCAACCGCAGCTCCCGCAAACTCTTCGATGACCGACGGATGTGCTGCACAGTCTCAGCGGCTAGACACAAGTCCTGCAGACCAGCATGTTGGTGCCTGTAGCGCACGGCCCTGTACAGTTCTCCACAGCTGCAGCCGTACCTGGCGACAACACACGAGCCGCCGAAGAAACCGCGTCGTTGAGGCAGCATTGCCGGTGTACCCGTGAATGTTTACTCCCGTGAATTTGTACCCCCTAGGTAAAAAGTCCCTAGTGAATATTTACTGCCTAACACAGAAGTGACCGAACGAAACAGTTAGAAAAGTCTCAGGGAATATTTATTCCCTAGCTCCAAGACAGCCGAGAAAATAAATATCTGGCCAGTAGGGATGTAGAAATTCCCTAGTGAAGATTTACCCCCTCCAAACATTCCCGGTTACACCGGGACAGTATAATGAACGGGACACTACATTGCGTTCCTGCTGGTCAAGGAGACAAACAACTGGGTTTACGAGCACTGCCGGCGATGTTCTGCGAAGAGTAAACTGCGGGCCGTGGCTTCAGGTCGCGCCTGCTAGACACTTCGGAACACATCTCTGCCCTAGTCCTCTACAGCGGCACAAGGTCAACGTCCAATTACTCGCCTCTCGCGGCATGTTTTTATAGCGTGTATGTATCATCGGCGCTTATTCGACTTGACACAACATTCAACCTCGCGACCTTTAAAATAGACAAAACAAGTTAGCTTCCAAGAAACTTATACTCAATATCAATAGTCATCCCATTTCGATGACGTAATTCTTCGCTCCGTCATTCACTCGCAACTAACGTAACTTAAATAACTAAACAGCGTCTCCTTGTATCTACCTTGTAGTATCCTGTTATGTTTAGGCTCGGTTTCAGTTGCCATATTGCATTTCAGTATTTTCCGCCTCTTTTTTAATTTTGAGTAGAAAAGTGTTAAAACGACGACTATGCCTCAAATTATATTTAATTTTTTGCTACATTACAGACACAGCGATTGTGCTGGTCACGTATAATTTGGTCGCAATCTGTAAGGAAAATTATACATGTAAAAAATTATTGACACACTGATTGTTGCGTAATTATTTGTTGTCATCTGAATCGCAATGACTGCTCTGTTGTGCAATATAAATAGAATTTGAGAAATAATAGCAGATTTTACATTTTTCTCATCTGAATTTAAAAAAAAAAGGAAAAACTAAATTATCTGGTATTGTGACTGAAGCCGAGTCTTAAACCACGTAAAACCACAGTAATGCGAATAACGTCTTTCATTAAACAGAAACCCCCATTCTTAACATCATACTTCGTACTTCAAATGCGTTGCAGTGTGTGTTCATAAATACGTTTATTTTTTACAAACCTGTTCCACGTGTGTCCACTGTGGCAGTGTACGAAAAGAAAACCCAAACTTCGGACAAGGGCGGAATGTCATTGTTAAAACACCATGGTCATCAAAACACTATTTAAAATCGCTTCAACACAGATAAAAACCGCCTTTTCAGACTGACGAACTTCGAAATGTACTAACCGGATGTACTTATGAGAAAGTCAAAACGTGCATTGAACTTTGCTAGAGACTTTACACCAATATAATTATATGATCACCGCTTGTAGTCCCGTATAGTAAAAATGTATCGGCGGGAATGCGGGAATCTTGCACGCTGGTTTGCGCTTGGCTATGGCGATGCAGCATTTGATGCGCGCTTCAAGATCACCCTTACATCTCCGTCACTTCTGAGCCTCTAACGAGCAAGTAGGTGGCACCTTTAACATTAACCTCCTAACTAGATCCAGTACAATTGCCCAACCTTTCTACTGCTGTCCTTATCCTCGTAACTTATGTGTCAAACAATCAAATTGTCAGTGTATAACACTATGTTAGTGTAATTGTTCATCGTTTCATTATCTGCTATTAATTTTTTAGCAAACATGTATGAAGTTGCACATCACGTTGTTCCATCACTTCAAGGGGAGAGGGCATATTGCAAGATCTCATGTACTCAAGAGCTGCCACTGACTAGTTCTTACACTCGAGAGAAAAGCGTGCTAAGTCAACTCAGTCTCTCGTCCTCGTATGACCAGCGAATCGCCGCCGCTAGAAACTGGTACTGAGTAGTTTGGCGCCTGAGTAATGATATGATTGGTGGCTTGCCGTGCCAGGACAACCCAGCGTCCCTTGCACAGCTAAATAAACCAATCTTAGGACTCTTTCACGTGGTAAAATATTTCTTACTTTTGCATTCAAATTTATTGAATGCCATGTGACGCCATATTGACGTCATAACCGTAGCAATTTTGTATTTTAATTTATCGAACAGCTTGTACTTTCTTGAAGGATTTTCACATCGATTGTTCTATATTTTCTTGAATCCCATTTTTCAATCACAGAAATATTTTTTTTGACAGTATTGTAATGAGACAGAGTTTGGCGACGCGCGGCATCTCCCCCTCTTACTTTCTACCTGTTCTCATAGGCGACAGGCCGACAAGTGCAGTGCTCCTCTCATCTACCTGCTGACGTCGTGGACTGACGGGAGAGGGGTCAGCAGCCGTCACCGTTAAGAGGTATTGATCCCTACCACCTTGGATTTATCTGTTTCTTCTCGATAACTTCTGTTCCAGTCGGTTTATCAAAATTTTTGGCACGACAAGGCATAGATACAAACTTAATCGATTTTCTGTAATTGCTGGAACCATAATATATTCATTATTTTGCAACGGGAAACTGCTGAAAAGGAAAAATTGCTTTATTAAGGGAGCGACTACAGAGGCCGGAACATTAACAGGGACAGTGCCATATGGATTCCAAAAAGTGAATGAAACAATAAACTATGCCTTGTCAGCGTGAAAAAGTAAAACTATGTATTTATTCCCTGATTTATAAGAAAAACCGTAAAACCGATTCGACAAGGATCAATCCCCCTTAAGCCGTCCTTGAAAACAATATGATTGTTCCACTTGACCAATAGGGCAGGAAAGATTTTTAAAGTGCCCTTACGCATTACTTAACTGAAGAATATCCACGTGGTATTCATCTATCACAATCCCAGCAAAGATTAAACGTAATTGTTTGGCCAAATATATGGCCGCAATATAATCGGACTGTTTGGGATGGGCCGGGGAGGGAATATTATCTCTGTTGCGAAGATTTCCTTTAAAAAACCAAATGCGTACATTTTTTGAAAGAGATTCGCTTTGATGTGTTAACTTTTCACGTGGTTTATGTATAATGAATGGTGCATATCAATAACTTAGTAGAATAGGAACACTCTTCTTTGGGCGGAAATATTACCTAACAAGCGAAAGATTGAAGAATACCTATTTTGGCTTGGCTTGAACTAGACGTGTCTCCAAAAACAATACTTCCAGAATTACAGCGATAGGTAAATTCATATAAGTGGTTTTCGAACCCGAGTTCACAAAAATATTGTTGATTTCTCAAAATGTTCAAAGGCCAATAAAGATAGTATATTTCCCGTCGTAGTAAGAAATCAAACTAGTGTTCTTTATAAGTTTCATTAAATACAAAAGTTAAACAAGTGAATCTAATAAACTTAGTATTCAACAATCGTAGAGTACCTATCAGTTCTAGTATTAAAATAATTTCCAAAGGCGTTTGTAGACAATTATTGACTACACTTAAATAAATATCGTATTGTTTACATTGTAAATGGTTGTTCACACTACAGTCTTTCATAATTATCAGAAAGCATAAGGTTGATTGCAGAAATATGTGAGGAAAATCTTGAGGTAAAGGTGAATCTAAGAAGAATTTGAGTAAGTGAGACTTATTGGTCAGCGCTCAACATCGAGGTCTTAGCAGCGCCGGAATGAAGAGGCGGGGGAAACGGGAGATCCCCGAGAAACCCGCGGACCAACGGTATCGTCCGGCACGATTACCGCATGCGAAATTCCGGGAACCGACCCCGCCGGGAATCAAACCCGGATCGTCTGGGTGGTTGGCGAATGATCTGACCATTGTTTTATTAAAATGTCTGATGCAGTGGCGATGCGGAAGCTACCGCATCATCACTGCACCAAACATTCCCCCCTTTAATGTGACGTAATTTGAGTGACCCCATTAATTGTCGTGAGACAATTCGTATAGTGACAATTTTTGTGACCAAATGGACAAACACAAATTTACACCCAGCCAGACCTGGGAATCGCACCCAGAACCCCCCGCACCAAAGCCGGCCGCTCAACCAACTGAGCCACGGGGGGTCGACTCCATTCGGCCACCGTGGACCCTTGAGTCTTCGTGTCAGAAATAAGGTCCTATTGAAAGTCCATTAAAATCTCGACATCGCTTTCAAGCAAAAATGTACAACGAATTTATGTCGTAGATATCAGTGTGGTCTTGCCTTTACACCATGTTTATGTTTCTCCTCTAAAATAATACCAATAAATTCAAAACAAGAATATTATTCTCCCCCATGTGGCATTTTAACCTCTATTTAAGGCCACCACGGTCGATTTGCAGCTTGAGAAACTCTTAAGGTAGGTCCGAGGACACCTTAAGAAATAGCTAAGTTTTTCCATAGATGTCACTCACTTTTCGTCTCTGTAATGAAAATTTATCACATTTGACTCAGAGAGGACTTAGTATTTACTCGATATGACTGTGCAATCGGCCCTAACCGTTACGTGAGACACACTATATATACTCTACCTCCTGCTGAACAGCTGTAGCTGGAGGCGGCCGTCGCCTGGGTCTGCGTAGAACCTGCATGTCCTGTGGTACAGTGGCGCTCCTCGTGGGACGGCGTTTACTTGCCAACGACTGTCGCACACTCTCGTACAGCGTCTGCCACATGTCAAAAATACCACTAAACAACTGCTATCGTATGCTACCTGATTCAGGTCCTCGTAACTGGAATAGACGCGAATCCTGATTTCGGTTGTCCATGGTTTTCCTGAATCACTCCAGGCGAATGGCGGGACATTTCCCGCAGCTAAAGTCCGTGGCCTTATTACCTACATGTATATAATTAGAACCGACAGAATAATTATTACGTTCAAGTTGTAAGTGAGTTTGGCCCTGTGGGGCGTGAAGGTGGTGGGGCCGAGGTGTTTGGCACCCGGCTCTTAAGTGAGTGTAAGAGAAGTACGGGTCGTGGGGAGTTCGACGCTGGTGAACGACGTAGGGTTTGGGGATCGCCCTCACGTTTATTAACCGTGTCCCTCATGATCTTGGAAATAGCTTCGGGGGATGTTTGGTGCAGAAGACGCGAGTCGTCAACTGTGCTTAGTCCAGCCTTCCTTCCACCCCTGCCACCAACACAACCTGTAATGGGGTGTGATGCGATTATATAGCCTCTCGCACTCAAGTCCATCTCCACCTCCTCGTGGTCAGGGCTGATAACGTGGTGCTTGCACTACGGCTAACGGAGTGAGGACGAAGACCGGGCAAGTAGTGGCCCCCCCTTGTGCACAAGGGGTAGATCCACGGCGGGGTTGTCTTAGGCCATGCTTCCAGAAGCTGGAACGGATGCCCCAGCCTGCTGTGCAACCTACGAACAGATTGCATGTCCCAACCTAGGCACGCACAAGTGTCCTGCGTTGTGGATCTCGAGCATTGTTGATCTGGGGAAGGGGTTCTGGAGCCCTGGAAGGTGGACACCTGCTCGGGTGAAAACTCGGATGCATGGTATTTCGCAGGTACTCAGGGGATCGGTGTAAAGCCCCAGCGTAAGCTGAGCCGATCACGGGTTGGACTCTGAGTGGTAGTGGTATAACTCCCGCTAGGGAGTAGACTTAGGCCCGGTTTCTCAATGTCTGATTTTCTTCTGATTATCTTCCGATTAAAATTTAACCAATGGTTAGCCACAATATCTGTTTCTGAAGTACTGATTAAGATTAATCAATGGGTTAGAAGTCGGTAACCACTGGTTATCTTAATCATAAGAACAGGTATTGATTACAGAGTTAAACAGGACTTTTAAAACAAACAAGATTATAAACAGTGACAATTTTTTAGGTTATGACAGATGATTTAAATTTCTTGTTTGCAGATGATGATGGGGAAGAAATAATAGATTTCATAAACAGGCCAGGATTTTTTCGGGAACACCCAAATCACATTTAAAAAGATGACCTTGAAATTGTTATGAGATTGCGGCTGAGTAAAAATATTGTCCTAGCACTACTATAAAAAATTGAAGGACAGCTGGAAGTAACCACAGACAGATGTTTACTTATTTATTGCATGTTTTGTTAACATCCCATAAACTTTAGTACGTTCGGGTAAGTAATATTCTTTTGTAGGTTATGTAAAAACATTTGGTGGTTATGTCACATGCCTTTGTATGATGTCTCTGTACTTCCATACATTATTTTGTATAAATGGTTAGAAACTTTTGTTAGATATATTAACACACGTTTGTACATAATATTACGTATCTTGGGTAATGGTAATTAAAAAATATTTTTATTTCTTCTGAAAAAAATAAAAAATACGATGATCAAGGAATCTGGATTGAAAAGTTCTTAATATAAATTTGTAGATTATGTTAAATGTTTTTCGATACTTTTGTATGTTATAGTACCTATTGTAGGTTATGTTATTGTTAAATAATTGTGTAGGTTATGTTACACATAAAGGTTCCTAGATTCTATTTCGATTTTCTTCCATGCATCTTCTTTCTGCTTCCAATGCTTCCAAGTTACGGCGTCAGTTTTTTTTAATTCTATGATACGGGCATATTTTTCAGCACGGGAAATTAGCATTTCTGTTTCCACAAAAACAAAACACGCGGCCGCTTATTTTCTTCCATTATGTATACAAACACTGCTAACCAGCACAACTAAATAAACAAATAAAAGCTTTACTGCAGCCAATCACAAGCTTATACATCATTGCATGGTTGCCACATTTACCTTAACCGATACTTAGCTTAACATAAGATTAAAGTACCTTGAGAAACACTTCAGATTTAATCACCACTTAATAGGTTAAATACAATCATAGGATTAGCTAACCAAGACTTTAATCAGACATTGAGAAACCGGCCCTTAGGGTTCGCCCTGGGTCATGGTCTGGTCCGTCTTACTGGACTCGCCCACGAAGCGGTTTCGTAGAGGAGGATAGCCTCGCCCTCAGCAAGATAGATGCCTCCAGTAAACCTGAAGGTATTCTGTTGCTAGGTGAGTGGGTTTTCACTACCCACCACCGCGATTGGAAGGAGCGTATCTCCCTCTGATAGTGGTATTCAACTACCCTATCTTCACCAGTTCTAATGGGTGTGTTCTGGTTATAAATGGCTGGCCCGGGGTGGGTGGCATCCCCCCGGTATTAAGATCTGTAAGTTGTCTCCTGTTAAGCCTTAGGGATCAGGTACAGGAGGGCAGAACCTTCCGCAAGTGACAGAGATGTCGAAAACATGTTTCAGGAGGAAAGACTCGGCCGCGCAGTGATAAGTTATAAAGTGTAGTGATGGTGTGGTGTAGGAGAGAGGAAGAGGGGTGTTAGTTTACCTGTACAAGGCTTGTCTTGCGCTGGAGGGATGCTACTATGTGCTCGGTGACATAGTGTACGTCTAGTAACGTGCAGGCAGTAGAGGCTAGCTGGCACGCAGCGTCCTTGGAGCGCAGTAGTCTCAGTAACCTTAGTGTAGGACCCGGGGGTAGAGCTGGCACTATGTCCCTCAGTTGTTGTTCCTCTGTAGTGTTGTCTGGACGCAGTAGTAGCACGTATAGCAGAACTGCAATACACACATGTATAGGCTGTTCAGTGTAAACTGAGCACTCAGAAGAACTTGTAATTAATAAAAAAAAATGTTTTATTGGGCCAACAGATGTTAACTTTTGCGAGTGTTGAAACATTTACACTGGTTTTTATTTATACATAGAAGCTTTTATATTAAAAATATTAAATATGGCTGCAAAACGTCCGAAAGAAAACTGTATGCAGTGCTCACTTTATCGTGAACGGCCTATAGTACAACCACCTCTCCATATAACTACAGTCCTCACTGCTGACCATTGAACATTTACCTACACATCGTTCAACATTTACCTACACATCGTTCAACATTTACCTACACATCGTTCAACATTTACCTACACATTGTTCAACATTTACCTACACATCGTTCAACATTTACCTACACATTGTTCAACATTTACCTACACATTGTTCAACATTTACCTACACATTGTTCAGCATTTACCTACACATTGTTCAACATTTACCTACACATCGTTCCACATTCATTAAGGGTTTGGACCCGAGTTTCTGCATTTGACAATAAGTATATTACAAAACATAAACGGGGCGGTATCGTAAAAACTCTCTGTAACATGGTTATGACTAGTTTTAACTACGTACACTGATTTTGTCGAGACAAAATGTAGCATACGAGAAAATTAGTTAATTAACGAAATTCCAACTAAACTGATCAATTAGCTAAAATATTTATACAATTTGACTCGAAAAATTGCATTACATAGTTAAAGCAATTTACAACAAAGTTATTAGAGCAATTTTAGCGTTATCGGCTATTGTCTGGGTTTTAAAAAAAATTCATTCTGGCAGTTTTAACACTTATACATCATTGTATCTGAATTTTTCTGTTGCAGTACACAGAAACAGATTTTTAGATTTTTGCCCTTGAAATAGCACATATTTTGTTGTAAAAATAAGCCAAAATGAAGCAAAATAATTTTTTGATAGCAAACGGTACATTATTTAAAAAAAAAAAAAAAAAGCTCTGGCAAAGTCGTGTATTGTATTACTGTACACAGTCTCAATTGTTTTCAAAATATTTGGTTAAAAAATATTCAAGTTATTTAGAAACTGTTAGAAATAAATGAAAGATCATGTTTTGCTGCATATGTTTCACTGCTACATACATTGTAATGTATACAAATCGTTAGCTATTAACTCCAGACGTGCGCCAACATAGCCACCGGGAATTACACAGCTTTCCCTTGCCTCCTGTGTCAGGCCGTTGAATACAATACAATAGCACATCATGACGACGAAAGTTAATATAGCGCCTGCAGTATCTACGACCAGCTTGGTGGTCACATGTTGAGGATTGCCTAGATGCAGGCGCTGCAAGTGGGTAAGTGAATACAGGCGAGGCCTACTACTATACAGACTGGCGTCAGCTGGACTAAAAGACTGGGGTACGAACACGAACACTGGGAGGAGAAGGTTCGTCGCATGTACAGGTAGTTCACAATAAAGTAAGAACGTTTGAAGACCTGGTTCCTTTCAGCCATTTTGTATTTTTCTGCCATTTATAAATATAGGCTGGACATACCACCTTAGTATATTCAAAGCGTATTGATTGCACAACTTAATAACCGAGGCCATAACTTCATATGTTTTTCAAAATATTGCAATATTGTGATTCGTATTAGCTCAGTCAAATAAGGCAACAGCTCTATGTACAAACGAAAGCCAGTAATCTTTTCATGAGCTGAACGTACGTTGAAACCCAGGAAAAAGTCAAATTTTTCGGTTATAAACCATCATTAGTAGGGATGGGAAAATTTCGCGAATTTGATGATCTGCACGTTGGAATCAAATATCCTATGCATTATCCAACACCGACTATTTGTCCACTAGCTGCTACTCAGTGGAACAGCAGACAATGAACGAATATACGGGGATGGAGTATGCATAGGATATTTGATTCTAACGTGCAGGTCATTGAATTCGCGAAATTATCCCATCCCTATATGGCGCATGTTAGGACGTGCGCGTTAGCGCGTAGAAGGAAGGTCACCGAACCACGCGGATGGAGGGGGGGGGGAGGTGTGTGTGGGCCGACAGCTGAGAGGCAGGGTCACGTGCGACCAGTTAGCACGCCTGCCCCCGCTTCCTCAGTGCAGTCTGCCCCCCTACCCCCTTCCTGGCTATCCCTGCCGCTGTTACATTAGGTCGTGGGAGCCAGGCCAACTGGGCCAGCCCGCCTTCATTCTGCATATCCTGCCACGAGCTCTCTCTCTCCGGACACTGGCGTCATGGAATCGCAATGGTGCGACGCGAAGGCCACGACGTGAATAACGAAAGATAGTCGGCCAATCAGCGTCGAGGCAGACGCGCTGACGTCACAGAAGGCTCGACACGAAAGACGTTATAAAAGAACTAGACTACGACGCCGCTCTTTTGTCACAGGACCAAATTGAACTCTTGACATATTGCAGCCGAAGATAGGGAACTGTGTAGTTTAGCTGGGGTTTGTGGTAACGATTTTTTTTTCAACAAGAAACATTGGTAGCGACTGGAAAATTTCACGAATTTAATTACCTGCAAGCTAGAATCCATTGTTCTATGCACATTCAAGCCCCGACTATTTGTCAACCAGCTGCTACTCAGTGGAACAGCAGACAGTGAACGAATAGACGGGGCTTGAGTATGCATAGTGTTATGGTCATTGAGTTCGCAAAATTTTCCAGTCCCTAGGTATAGGACATCGCGTATTACGGGCTACAATATGGAGTCGTTCAATTGTGTCACACGTAGACATAGGCGCAACAAAGGGCACTAGGGCACAGTCCCCCCCCCCCAAATAAATAACCAACCAAGGTCTTAAAAATTACAATTAATTTAATATTGAATAACCAGTGATGTTTAGCAATGAAAACTGCTAAATTAGCACTATTTTGCACCTTGAAATCTTACGTTTTTCTGGGGGAGGACCCCCGGATCCCCCGCTTGAAGATGTAGTGTGTGATCGTTAATAATATTCGCAGGATAGCCATTCTTCCCCGTCTGAAATTCATAACTTCTGACTACGTTACTGATTACAGGTAGGAGTAGCTTGAATATAACAGTATTCACAAATTGTGCCCTCCCCAAATGTCCGTTCTAGTTGCGCCTATGCACATATAGATAGGCCGTCAACATTCGTCTTGCTCCCCTTGGTCACAGAATATTTACAAATACAGAAGTGAAATATCCGGTAGGACGGCGAACTCAGTCACACAAGCCAGCAAAATGGCTTCCCTTGCCAGCAATATGGCGGAGACGCCTACCGCCAATCAGTGTAAGGTGGCTGCTCTGCTAGCCGACAGCCAGGCCAGTAGGAACCTGCCGTAACATGCAGGAGCCAAACATACACGGGGCTGGAATCAACAGCATTGGGCAGCCAATAAGCGGTGGAGTTTGCCCGTATGAAACGAGCCGCCACGTCATTTCATGTCTGTATTACTACTTAGTCTGTGCCTTGGTCCACATTGAGTGAGAGAGAGTGGGTGAGAGATTTTGTTCAGTGCTTAACATGGAGGTCTTTAAGCGTTTGTGAGGGGTGACATGAGGTGAGTATGGAGCAGCGCCGGAATGAAAAGGCGGGGGTACGGGAGATCCCCGAGAAAACCCGCCGGGCATTGTCCGGCACGATTCCGACATTCGAAAATCCGGGGAACGATCCCGCCAGGAATCGAACTCGGATCGCCTTGGTGGGAGGCGGATGGTCTGACCACTCGGTCACCGCGGCCCCTTTGGTCGACACTGACTGACGGACTATCTTGTGTTATTCGCGTCGTGCCCTTCGCGTCGCTTATGTTGCGCCATTGTAATTACATCATCACACATTTAAGGCAGTTCGCGATAAACTTAGAACTTTTGAAAACCTGGCCAATTATTAATTTTCTTCGACCTTTTTAACATAAATATTGTTCAAGTGTGACGTTCATAATTTTATGTGTCTACGAAATTATGTCAGTGTATATTCGTGACTACATTTTCCTGTTATGAAAAATCTTTAGCATGCACAGCATACAGTTAACGGCATAACATAAGTAAAAATTTGCATGTTACGAGAGCACACATGCATCATAAACCAACAGACTTGATGACATTAAATAATTTACGCTGAAATTAAATGTCACGGGCTACTTGATCAATGTTATAAAAACGTAAAACAACATATTCTTGTATGTCTTAAAAATACTGAAAATAAATACTTTTATATCAGAGATTACGGAAGTATTTAGTCATTAAAAACGAAAACCATTTTATGTCGATGAAATATTTTCAGAAAATTGCGTAATTATTCTTCCTGATTACAACACTACCAAGTTCACTGCCTTAACTCGTTCTTATTAATTCTAGTAGTGATTTCATCCGTACTTGTGTCCGGTTTATTACACACTACCTCGAGGTGTTTTTCTACATTTTCTACATTTACAATTACGTCTCCATCTACCTCCAAATTATTTACTTTTTGAGTACAAAGGGCTAAATACATTTTTTCATGTTCATCTTCAGGCCATTAATTTTTAATCTTTCTTATCATATAGTGTATCTCGTAAGTAATAATCGAAGTGCGTAAATTGTGTTGTATTCCAAAGTTCATTGTTAATTGTTATTCCTAACAAAGGTATATTCAAGTGTTTACTTTATCGCGACTAGCCTATACCAGCTACGTAGAGAACTTGCGAAATTATCGTTGTTGTTTGTGATGCTTGAACGGATAAGGTACTTACTTAATGGCGGCAATATTGAAAATTTACTCTCTGATATTAACACAAAAGTCTCTCCTCTGCATCAAAAACCAACACAAAAAGACGCTTAATTAAATTGTATAAAAATACACAATGCCCATATATTCATCGGTGGCATTGTCCTTGTGAAGTGATTGCAGCATAAAAGAAACAAATTGATTGTCTTGGCCATCTTCAATTTTTTTCTCTACTGCGAGTAATGCATGGCTGATAACATCAGTGGATCCATGTCTTATTTCGCCCGAGGCTAGAGATCGGGTTTGCATCCCCCCTTTTTCCTGTTCCCTCTTATTTTTCAATGTTTTTATTATCTCGCTTTGCCCGGTACAAATTTTGCAATCGATTTTGAACTAACTCCCCGATGAGCTGAAACTGAAACTTACACCATAGCTCAAAACGTGATGACAATGCAGTATAATAGGAAAAAAAATTGTTGATAAAATAATGATTATTTTAATAATACAAATTTAATATAGTCTGTCATGCTAAACGAACTTACCGATGAGTTAAAGACTTGAAACTATATAAATGGCTCACAGCCAGATTAGAATGCCTGTCTGTTCGGCAAAAACTTTGCTTGTTTAAAATCGATTTTAAAATTTTACACACGCGAGACTAAAAAGCAGAAAACACTTATTTGAATATAAATTATTTTCAAAACGGAGTAAAGATCACAAAATTACGATTTTTTTTAAATAATAGAACGGTTTATAAAAACATGTGGCGCATGCATTAGATAGAATAGCTGTCGTTGCGAAAACTCGCACTGCAATTAAACTGCTAGAGGCCTACGTGAAGTACTCATGCATCAGTTTTCTATTGCATACGCGCCACGTTTTTAGCTTTAAAATTGCAATTACATTCATAGGAGAAATTATTTTATACTTTTTAGCCCGTTTCAAAAACGTGATATTTAATTTGTTGACTGGATTTATTTGCTTGGACATACCCCATTGCGAAATAAATGACTGTCAAAAGAAAACTAAAAATAAGACAAGAAAACATAAATAAGCAGAGTATTGTTGCAATATTGCCTGACAAGCCGGACAGCAAGACGTCCGAGCGGCAATCAGGTCAGCGTTGGGAAACCACGGAAGACAGCAACTCACCTCCCCCCCCCCTTGTGGTTGCACAATATTGAGGACAAGCACGCCGATATATGGCGCTGTTACCAGACAAACCAGGTCTGTCTGCTGTCGTCTGTCGTCGAGCGGTCGTCAACCAGCACTCATCCGATCAACAGCAGTGCAGTTCTCCGCCGGGGACTCGGGCTCGAGCCCCGGCGGGTGCGTGCTCGTCCGTCGATGCCGTCTCCTCATCAATCCAGCTTCGGTAAGGTCGTCAGATCTAGTTAT
>PNEQ01109282.1:0-16134 GCA_003012365.1 Medauroidea extradentata
GCGTATATAGCAGGGCTTGGAGGAAAGACACAAATACAGCAGCACCGCATCATTGAACAACATGGGGCGCAATGGTGTGCGTATATGGCAGGGCTGGGGGGATGGACACAAAGACAGCAGCACCGCATCCTTGAACAACAAGGGGCACAATGACGTGCGTATAAGACAGGGCTGGGAGGATGGACACAAAGACAGCAGCACCGCACCATTGAACAACACGGGGCACAGTGGCGGGCGTATATGGCGGGGCTGGGAGGATGGACACAAAGACAGCAGCACCGCTTCCTTGAACAACACGGGGCGCAATGGTGTGCGTATATGGCAGGGCTGGGAGGATGGACACAAAGACAGCCGCACCGCATCATTGTACAACACGGGGCACAGTGGCGGGCGTATATGGCAGGGCTGGGATGATGGAGACATTGACAGCAGCAGCGCATCATTTAACAACACGGGGTGTAGTGGCAAGCGTATACGACAGGGCAGGGAGGATGGACACAAAGAAAGCAGCAGCGCAACATTAAACAACACGGGGCACAGTGGCAGGCATATACGATGAGGCTGGGAAGATGGACACAAAAGCAGCAGCACCGCATCATTTAACACCACGGAGCACAGTGGCGGGCGTATATGGCGGGGCTGGGAGGATAGAAAAACAAAGGCAGCAACGCATTATTGAACAACACGGGACGCAGTTTCGGGCATATACAGCAGGGCTGGGGATGGACACAAAGACAGCAGCAGCGCGTTATTGAACAACACATGGCGCAACGGTGCACGTATATGGCGGGACTGGTAGGTTGGTAGCAAAGACAGCAGCAGCGCGTTATTGAACAACACGTGGCGCAGTGGTGGACGTATACTGCGGTACTGCGTGGTTGGACACAAAGACAGAAGCAGTGCATCATTGAACAACACGGGGCGCAGTGGAAAAACGTATACGGCGGAGCTAAAAGGATGGGCACAAAGACACCTAATCGCGTCATTGAACAACATGGGGTGTAGTGGCGGGCGTTTACAGAGGGGCTGGGAGGATGGCTACTAAGTAAGCTGCCATGTGGCACTGAACAACGCAAGGCGTAGTGGCAGGCGTATACGGCAGGGCTGTGAGGATGGACACAAAGGCAGCAGCCGTGGGACATTGAACAATAAAGGGCGTAGTGGATGGCGCATACAGCAGGGCTGGGAGGATGGACACAAAGAGAACAGCTCTGTGGCAATGAACAACTTAGGGCGCAGTGGTGGGAGTATACGGCGGGGCAAGAGGGATGGACAGAAAGACAGCAACCGTGTAGCATTGAACAACTCAGGGCGTAGTGGATGGCGTATACGGTGGGGATGGGAGAATGGACACAAAGAGAGCAGCTCTGTGGCATTTAACAACATGGGCCGCTGTGGTGGGCGTATACAGCGGGGCTGGGAGGATGGACACAAAGAGAACAGCTCTGTGGCAATGAACAACTTAGGGCGCAGTGGTGGGAGTATACGGCGGGGCTGGGGGGATTGACACAAAGACAGCAGCGGCGCGTCATTGAACAACACAGGGCGCAGTGGCGTGCGTATTCGGCGAGGCTGGGAGGATTGACACAAAGACAGTAGCCGTGGGGCGTATAAGAACACAGAGCGCAGTGGCGTGCGTTTACGGCAGGGCTGAGATGATGCACACAACGACAGCAGCCACTTGATATTGAACAACACAAAGCGCAGTGGCGGGCGTGTAAGGTGGGGCTGGTAAGATGGACACAAATACAGCAACAGCGCATCATTACACAGCACAGGGCACAGTGGAGGTCGTATACGGCGGGGCTGGGGGGATGGACACAAAACAGCAGCAGCGCATCATTGAACAACACAGGGCGCAGTGGCGCGCGTATTCGGCGAGGCTGGGAGGATTGACACAAAGACAGTAGCCGAGGGGCGTATAACAACACAGGGCGCAGTGGCGGGCGTTTACGGCAGGGCTTGGATGATGCACACAACGACAGCAGCCACTTAATATTGCACAACACAAGGCGCAGTGGCGGGCGTGTAAGGTGGGGCTGGGAAGATGGACACAACTACAGCAACCGTGTGGCATTGAACAACAATGAGGGCAGTGGCGTGCTTGTACAGTGGGGCTGGGATGATGGACACAAAGACAGTAGCTGTGTGGCATTGAATAACATGGGACGCAGTGGCAGGGCTGGGAGAATGGACACAGACAGCAACCGTGTAGCATTGAACAACATGGGGAACAGTGGCGTGCGAATACGACTGGGCTGGGTGGATGGACACACAGACCGCAGCAGCACGTCATTGAACAACACGGGGCGCAGTGGCGGGCATATACGGCAGGGCTGAGAGGATGGACACAAAGAATGCTGCAGCCCGTCATTGAAAAACGCTGGGCGCAGTGGCGGTCATATAAAGTAGGGCTGGGAGAATGGAAATAAAGACAGCAACAATGTGGCATTGAACAACACAGGGTGCATTGGTAGGCTTATATGGCGAGGTTAGGAGGATGGACACAAAGACAGCAGCTGTGTGGCATTGAATAACACGGGGCGCAATGGCAGGCTTATATGGCAAGGTTAGGAGGATGGACACAAAGGCAGCTGCAACGTGTCATTGGACAACACGAGGAGCAGTGGCAGGCGTATACGATGAGGCTTGGAATGATGGACACGAAGACAGCAGCAGCGCATCATTGAACAACACGGTGCGCAATGGCCGGCTTATATGGCAGGGCTGGGAGGATGGAAACAAAGACAGCAGCGCGTCATTGAACAACACGGGGCGCAGTGGCAGTCGTTTACGATGAGGCTGGGAAGATGGACACAAATACAGCAGAAGCGCATCATTGAACAACACGGGACACAGTGGCGGGCATATACAGCAGGGATGGGGATGGACCCAAAGATGCAGCAGCCCGTTATTGAACAACACGTGGTGCAGTGGTGGACGTATACGGCGGGACTGGGAGGTTGGGCACAAAAACAGCAGCAGTGCGTCGTTGAACAACACGGGGCGCAGTGGCGGGCGTATACGACGGGGCTAAGAGGATGGGCACAAAGACAGCTCAACGTGTCATTGAACAACACGGGGCGCAGTGGTGGGCGTAAACAGAGGGGATGGGAGGACAGACAAAAAGACAGTAGCAGCGAGTCATCATTCAACACTAGAAGCAGTGGTGGGCATTTACGGCCTGACTGGGAGGTTGGACACAAAGACAGCAGCCATGTGGCATTGTACAACACATGGCGCAGTGGCGGACGTATATGGCGGGGCTGCATGGATGGACACAAAGACAGCAGCCGTGTGGCATTAAACAACACGTGGCGCAGTGGTGGGCGTATACGGCGGGAATTGGATGATGGACACAAAGACAACAGACGTGTGGCATTGAACAACACAGGTTGCAGTGGCGGGCATATTAGGTGGGGCTTGGAGGATGGACACAAGACAGCTGACATGTAGCACTGAATAACACAAGGGACAGTGGTCGGCGTATACGGCGGGGCTGGTATGATGGACACAAAGACAACAGCCGTGTTTCATTGAACAACACAGGATGCATTGGCGGGCATATAAAGTGGGGCTTGGAGGATGGACATAAAGACAGCTGCCATGTGGCTTTGAACAACACATGGCACAGTGGCGGACGTATACGGCGGGGCTGCGTGGATGGACACAAAGATAGCAGCCGTGTGGCATTGAACAACACGTGGCACAGTGGCGGGCGTATACGGCAGGGCTGGAAGGATGGACACAAAGACTGCAGATATGTGGCATTGAACAACATGGGAAGCAAAGGTAGGTTTATACGGGAGGGCTTGGAGGAATGACACAAAGACAGCAGCCGTGTGGTATTGAATTACACAGGGCATAGTGGTCGGCATATAAGGTGGGGCTTGGAAGATGGATACAGAGAGAGCTGCCATGTGGCATTGCACAACAGAGGGAGCAGTGGCGGGTGTATACGGCGGAGATGGTGGGATGGACACAAAGACTGCAGCTGTGTCATTGAACAACACGAGAAGCAAAGGTAGGCTTATACGGGAGGACTGAGGGGAATGACACAAAGACAGCAGCCGTGTGGCATTGAATTACACAAGGAGTAGTGGCAGGCATGTACGGCGGGGCTCGGAGTTTGGACACACAGAGAGCAGCTGTGTGGTATTGAAAAACATGGGGCGCAATGGTGGGCGTATACAGCGGGGCTGGGGAATAGACACAAAGACAGCAGCAGCGCGTCATTGAATAACAATGAGGGCAGTGCCGGGCGTATATGGCAGAGCTAGGAGGTTGGACACAAAGAGAGCAGCTCTGTGGCATTAAACAACATTGGGCGCAGTGGTGGGCGTATACGACGGGGCAGGGGGGATGGACACAAAGACAGCAGCCGTGTGGCATTGAACAACACAGGGTGTAGATGCAGGTGTATATGGCAGGGCTGGGAGAATGAACACACAGACATCAATTGTGGCGCATTGAACAACACAGGGCGTAGTGGATGGCGTATACAGCGGGGCTGGAAAGGACACAAAGAGAGCAGCTGTCTGACATTGAACAACTCTGGGAGCGGTGGTGGGCGCATACGGCAGGGTAAAAGGGATGGACACAAAGATAGCAGCTGTGTGGCATGGAACAACACAAAGTGTAGTAGATGGCGTATACGGCGAAGCTGGGAGGATGGACGCAAAGAGAGCAGCTCTGTGGCATTGAACAAGATGGGGCGCAGTGGTGGGCGTATGTGGCGGGGCTGGGGGATGGACACAAAGACAGCAGCAGCGCTTTGTTGTACAACACTTGGCGCAGAGCAGGCGTACACAGGCGGGGCTGGGAGGATGGATACAAAGACAGCAGCATCGCAACATTGTACAACAAAGGGCGCAGTGGCGGGCATATTCGGCGAGGCTAGGATTATTGACACAAAACAGTAGCCGTGGGGCGTATAACAACACAGGGCGCAGTGGCGAGCATTTAGGGCATAGCTGGGATGATGCACACGACGACAGCAGCCTTCTGTTATTGAACAACACAGGGCGCAGTGGTGGGCGTATATGACAGGGCCTCGAGGATGGCCACAAATACAGCAGCATCACATCATTGAACAATAAAAGGCGCAGTGGCGGGCGTGTAAGGTGGGGCTGGGAAGATGGACACAAATACAGCAGACGCGCATCATTGAAAAGCACGGGCGCTATGGCGGGCATATATGTGGGGCTTGGAGGGTGGACCCAAAGGCACCAGCTGTGTGGCATTAAACAGCACAGGGCGCAGTGTCAGAAGTATAATTCTTGGTTGGGAGAATGGACACAAAGACAGCAGCCATGTGGGATTGAACAACACAGGGCGCAGTGGCAGGCAAATACTGTAAGGCTGTAAGGTTGGACACAAAGATAGCAGCCATGTGACGTATAACAACACAGGGCACAGTGGTGGGCAAATATGGCAGTGCTAGGAGGATAGACACAACGTCATCAGCCGTGTGGCATTGAAAAAAGCAGGGCGCAGTGGCTGGCGTAAACGGTGGAGCTAGGTGGGTTGACACAAAGGCAGCAGCAGTGTTGCATTGAACAAAATAGGGCGCATTGTTGGGTGTATATGGCGAGGTTGGAATGATGGACACAAAGACAGCAGCAGCGTGTCACTGAACAACACGAGGCGCGGTGGCGGGTGAATTTGGCGGGACTGGGAGGCTGGACACATAGACAGCAACCGTGTGGCATTGACCAACACGGAGCGCAGTGTCGGGCGTACACAGCTGGGCTGTGAAGATGAACACAACAACAGCAGCCGTGTGGCATTGAAAACAAGGGGGGCATTGAAATGCGTGTACGGTGTGGCTGGGAGGATAGACACAAAGACAGTAGCCATGTGGCGTTGGAAAACATATGGCGCATTGGCGGGTGTATACAGCAGGGCTGGGAGGATTGTTACAGACAGCAACCTTGTGGCATTGAAAAACATGGGGCGCAGTCGCGTGCATATACGGCAGGGCTGGGAGTATGGACACACAGACAGCAGCAGCGGGTCATTGAACAACACGGGGCACAGTGGAGGGCGTATACGGCAGGGCTGGGAGGATGGACACAAAGAAAGCTGAAGTGCGTCATTGAAAAACGCGGGGCGCAGTGGCAGTTATATACGGCTGGGCTGGGAGGATCGACACAAAGACAGCTACCGTGTGGCATTTAACTACACGGTGCGCAGGATATGGCGTATACGGCGTGTTGAAATGATGGACTCAAAAATAGCAACCGTGTGGCATTTAACAACGCAGGGCGCAGGGGAGTGCATATATAGCGGGTCTGAGAGGATGGACACAAAGACAGTAACCGTGCGGTACTAAACAACATAGGGCGTAGTGGTGGGCATATACAGCGGGGCTAGGAGAATGGAAACAAAGACAGCAACCGTGTGGCATTGAAAAACACAGGGCGCATTGGATGGCCTATACGGCGTGGCTGGAACGATGGACAGAAAGTCAGCAACCGTGAGGCATTGAACAACATGGGGCACAGTGGTGGGCGTATACAGCGGGGCTGGGAGGATGAACACAAAGACAGCAACCGTGTGGTACTAAACAACATGGGGTGCAGTGGTGGGCGTATACAGCAGGGCTAGGAGGATGGACACAAAGACAGCAACCGTGTGGTATTAATAAACACGGGGCGCAGTGGTGGGAGTATACAGTGGGGCTGGGAGGATGTAAGCAAAGACAGCAACTGTGTGGCATTGAACAACATGGGCGCAGTGGCGGGTGTATACGGCGGGGTGGGAAGGATGAAAAAAAACAGCAACTCTATCGTATTAAAGAACACGGGGCGCAGTGGTGTGCATATACAGTGGGGCTGGGAAGTTGAAAACAAAGACAACAGCTGTGTGGCATTGAACAACATGGGGCGCAGTGGCGTGCGTATACGGCGGGTCTGGGAGGATGGAACCAAAGACAGCAGCTGTATGGTATTAAAGAACACAGGGCGCATTGGCATGTGTATATGGCTTGGCTGGGAGTATGGAAACAAAGACAGCAACTGTGTGGCATTGAACAACATGGAGCGCAGTGGCGGGCGTATACGGCGGGGCTGGGAGGATGGAAACAAAGACAGTAACTGTATGGTATTAAAGAACATGGGGCGCAGTGGCGTGCGTATACGGCGGGGCTGGGAGGATGGAAAAAAAAGAGCAACTGTGTGGCATTAAACAAAATGGGGTTCAGTGGCGTGTGTGCGTATACGGCGGGGCTGGGAGGATGGACACAATGACATCAACAGTGTAGTATTAAACAACACGGGCACAGTGGTGGGCGTATACGGCGGGGCTGGGAGGTTTGGAAACAAAGACAGCAACTGTGTGGCATTGAACGACACGGAGCGCATTGGATGGTGTATACAGCGTGGCTGGAAGGATGGACACAAAGACAGCAACTGTGTGGCATTGAACAACACGGGGCGCAGTGGCGAGCATTAACGGCGTGGCTGGAAGGATGGACACAAAGACAGCATCTGTGTGGTATTTAACAACACAGGGCGAAGTGGCGTGCGTATGGGGGGGGGGCTGGGAGGATGGAAACAAAGACAGCAACCGTGTGTCATTGAACAACACAAGGCGCAGTGGCGGGCGTATAAGGCGAAGCTGGGAGACTGGAAACAAAGACAGCAACCGTGTGGCATTGAACAACACGGGGTGCATTGGATGGCGTATACAGCGGAGCTGGGAGGATGAACACAAAGACAGCAACCGTGTGGTATTAATCAACATGGGGCGCAGTGATGGACGTGTACGGCAGGGCTGGGAGGATGGACACAATGACAGCAACCGTGTGGCATTAAACAACACGGGGCGCAGTGGTGGGCATATACGGCAGGGCTGGGAGGATGGACACACAGACAGTAGCAGTGTATCATTGAACACTGGGCGCAATGGTGGGCGTATACGGCAGGGTTGGGAGGATGGAAACAAAGACAGCTGCAGCACGTCATTGAAAAATACGGGGCGCATTGGCAGTTATATACGGCTGGGCTGGGAGGATGGACACAAAGACAGCAACCGTGTGGCATTTAACAACATGGGGCGCAGGATATGGCGTATACGGCGGGGCTGGAAGGATGGACTCAAAGACAGCAACCGTGTGTCATTGAACAACACGAGGCGCAGTGGCGGGCGTATACGGCGGAGCTGGGAGGTTGGAAACAAAGACAGCAACCATATGGCATTGAACAACACGGGGCGCATTCGATGGCGTAAACGGTGGAGCTGGGAGGATGAACACAATGACAGCAACCATGTGGTATTAATCAACATGGGGCGCAGTAGTGGGCATATACGGTAGAGCTGGGAGGTTGGACACAAAGACAGTAACTGTGTGGCATTAAACAACACAGGGTGCAGTGGTGTGCGTATACGGCAGGGCTGGGAGGTTGAACACAAAGACAGCTACCGTGTGGTACTAAACAACATGGGGCGCAGTGGTGGGCGTATACATGCGGGGCTAGGAGGATGGACACAAATACACCAAACGTGTGGTATTAAACAACACTGGGCGCAGTGGTGGGAGTATACAGCAGGGCTGGGATGATGGAAGCAAGGACAGCAACTGTGTGGCATTGAACAACACGGGTGCAGTGGCGGGTGTATATGGCGGGGCGGGGAGGATGGACAAAAAACAGCAACTGTTTGGTATTAAAGAACACGGGGCGCAGTGGCGTGCATATACGGCGGAGCTGGGAGGATGGAAACTAAGACAGCTGCTGTGTGGCATTGAACAACATGGAGCGCAGTAGCATGCGTATACGGCGGGGCTGGGAGGATGGACACAAAGACAGCACCTGTGTGGTATTAAACAACACAGGACGCAGTGGCGTGCGTATACGGCGGGGCTGGGAGAATGGAAACAAAGACAGCAACTGTGTGGCATTGAACAACTTGGGGTGCAGTGGTGGGCGTATACAGCGGCGCAGGGAGGATGGAAACAAAGACAGCAACTATATGGTATTAAAGAACACGGGGCGCAGTGGCGTGCATATACGGCGGGGCTGGGAGGATGGAAACAAAGACAGCTACTGTGTGGCATTGAACAACACGGAGCGCAGTGGCGGGCGTATACGGCGGGGCTGGGAGGATGGAAACAAAGACAGTAACTGTATGGTATTAAAGAACATGGGGCGCAGCGGCGTGCGTATACGGCGGGGCTGGGAGGATGGAAAAAAAAAGAACAACTGTGTGGCATTAAACAAAGTGGGGTGCAGTGGCGTGCGTATACGGCGGGGCTGAGAGGATGGACACAAAGACAGCAGCTGTATGGTATTAAAGAACACAGGGCACAGTGGCGTGCGTATACGGCTGGACTGGGAGGATAGAAACAAAGACAGCAACTGTGTGGCATTGAACAACATGGGGTTCAGTGGCGTGTGTGCGTATACGGCGGGGCTGGGAGGATGGACACAATGACAGCAACAGTGTAGTATTAAACAACACGGGCACAGTGGTGGGCGTATACGGCGGGGCTGGGAGGTTTGGAAACAAAGACAGCAACTGTGTGGCATTGAACGACACGGAGCGCATTGGATGGTGTATACAGCGTGGCTGGAAGGATGGACACAAAGACAGCAACAGTGTGGCATTGAACAACACGGGGCGCAGTGGCAAGCATTAACAGCGTGGCTGGAAGGATGGACACAAAGACAGCAACTGTGTGGTATTTAACAACACAGTGCGAAGTGGCGTGCGTATAGGGCGGGGCTGGGAGGATGGAAACAAAGACAGCTACCATGTGTCATTGAACAACACGAGGCGCAGTGGCGGGCATATAAGGCGAAGCTGGGAGACTGGAAACAAAGACAGCAACCGTGTGGCATTGAACAACACGGGGTGCATTGGATGGCGTATACGGCGGAGCTGGGAGGATGAACACAAAGACAGCAACCGTGTGGTATTAATCAACATGGGGCGCAGTGATGGACGTGTACGGCAGGGCTGGGATGATGGACACAATGACAGCAACCGTGTGGTATTAAACAACACGGGGCGCAGTGGTGGGCATATACGGCAGGGCTGGGAGGATGGACACACAGACAGTAGCAGTGTATCATTGAACACTGGGCGCAATGGCGGTCGTATACGGCAGGGCTGGGAGGATGGAAACAAAGACAGCTGCAGCACGTCATTGAAAAACGCGGGGCGCATTGGCAGTTATATACGGCTGGGCTGGGAGGATGGACACAAAGACAGCAACCGTGTGGCATTTAACAACACGGGGCGCAGGATATGGCGTATACGGCGGGGCTGGAAGGATGGACTCAAAGACAGAAACCGTGTGTCATTGAACAACACGAGGCGCAGTGGCGGGTGTATACGGTGGAGCTGGGAGGTTGGAAACAAAGACAGCAAATGTATGGCATTGAACAACACGGGGCGCATTCGATGGCGTAAACGGTGGAGCTGGGAGGATAAACACAATGACAGCAAACGTGTGGTATTAATCAACATGGGGCGCAGTAGTGGGCATATACGGCAGGGCTGGGAGGTTGGACACAAAGACAGTAACTGTGTTGCATTAAACAACACAGGGTGCAGTGGTGTGCGTATACGGCAGGGCTGGGAGGTTGAACACAAAGACAGCAACCGTGTGGTACTAAACAACATGGGGCGCAGTGGTGGGCGTATACATGCGGGGCTAGGAGGATGGACACAAATACAGCAACCGTGTGGTATTAAACAACACTGGGCGCAGTGGTGGGAGTATACAGCAGGGCTGGGATGATGGAAGCAAGGACAGCAACTGTGTGGCATTGAACAACACGGGTGCAGTGGCGGGTGTATATGGCGGGGCGGGGAGGATGGACAAAAAACAGCAACTGTTTGGTATTAAAGAACACGGGGCGCAGTGGCATGCATATACGGCGGGGCTGGGAGGATGGAAACAAAGACAGCTGCTGTGTGGCATTGAACAACACGGAGCGCAGTGGCATGCGTATATGGCGGGGCTGGGAGGATGGACACAAAGACAGCACCTGTGTGGTATTAAACAACACAGACGCAGTGGCGTGCGTATACGGCGGGGCTGGGAGAATGGAAACAAAGACAGCAACTGTGTGGCATTGAACAACATGGGGTGCAGTGTTGGTCGTATACAGCGGCGCTGGGAGGATGGAAACAAAGACGGCAACTATATGGTATTAAAGAACACGGGGCGCAGTGGCGTGCATATACTGCGGGTCTGGGAGGATGGAAACAAAGACAGCAACTGTGTGGCATTGAACCACTTGGGGTGCAGTGGCTTGTGCGTATACGGCAAGGCTGGGAGGATGGACACAATGACAGCAACCGTGTAGTATCAAACAATACGGGGCGCAGTGGTGGGCGTATACGGAAGGGCTGGGAGGTTTGGATACAAAGACAGCAATTGTGTGGCATTGAACAACACGGGGCGCATTGGATGGTGTATACGGCGTGGCTGGAAGTATGGACACAAAGACAGCAACTGTGTGGCATTGAACAACATGGGGCGCAGTGGCGGTCATATACGGCGGGGCTGGGAGGATGGACACAAGACAGCAACTGTGTGGCATTGAACAACACGGGGCGCATTGGATGGCGTATACGGCGGAGCTGGGAGGATGGACACAAGACAGCAACCGTGTGGTATGAAACAACACAGGGCGCAGTGGTGGGCGTATACGGCAGGGCTGGGAGGGTAGCAACCCCGACGCGAGCATAAGTTGTATCCATTTGTCAGATATCTACATTTTAGAAGGGCTTGTATGCTACAAGTTTTCACTAATTGTATTCGATTGTGTTTTCTTGGTGCTTAGAATCATTTTAAGGTAGTTACTTTTGTTTTACACGACATGTGTGTTCATTTGTCAATATATTTTTGAGGTGTCGCTTTATGTCTCAGCTGTACTTATGTTTGTGTATAGCTTTTTTACGTTTATTTTTATTCTCCATGACAGAAACGAGTGTCCAGGACATGGTAAGACAATAAGCAGGACTGACGGAGAATTTCCGGGGAAACCAGATTAAAAAATAATCGTTCATTAGTACCCTAGACATTGAAGTAGTCATGTGCACATGGGTACATCAATATCGTGTTATAACGTTAATAAATCCGGTCAGCATAATATCTCTCAGGGCAGCTCGTTTCTGTCAATGACAGTAGTTAAGGTGTTTACTTAGTCAGGTGTGGTCATCTGTAAATTTGTTTAATTCGGTATTGCCACAGTAGCGAATTAACATAACTTTGAATATATTTTGTCGATTCCAGGAATTTTCAAAAAATTTCTTAAAACCTTAGCTGGTTCAGGCTCTTAATAACGATATTACTGTGGCCTAATAAATTATTTGTATTCTAAGTAGTCTAAAAATAAAGCAACTTTTTTTCTTTTTTACTGGATTTTTTCAGAATAGATTTTTTTTAAGTCTGTGCTATATTTTGTTAAAATTCTTTGTTCATTGACTTTTACAGAGTTCCAGTGCGTACCTTCGCTGTCCAAGTCAGCTCCATGATCATAGTTAGGTACCTGCCTAGTCTTGGATTGTCATAAACCTACCAATATCGCAAATACTTTACATTTCCTATTTTATTTTGAGGAGTTCCCTAGTGTAGCTATGAGATCCAGGGTCCAATACCATTGAAATTTAATTGGAACCCCTTTGAAAATATGTGACGGGGTTCTGAGGAAACAGTTATTAGTAAATAAAATGCCGCGTGAAAACAGTATCATATTGTTAATGTGGAGATATTTTCTTCGCTCCAGTGTTACACAAATTTTTGAGAAACTGGGAAAACACAAGTAGTTTCCTTTTTTGATCGCTAAGAAAATATTGGCAAAAAGATATTACTGTAGACTAAAATAAGTGGGTTCAATGCATAAGCCTCACGTGCGAGGGGGATTGGGGGGGACATGTACACAATTGAATAACTTTAATGGAACTGGAATACTACGACTGTGTTAAAGTGTTTTCATTAACAAACTACACTTATAATAAAATTAGTGAATTTGTATTAATAGGCCTAGACTCGAAACTAACTAAAGTTGGGTTTCGTCAAGTTTAGTGGTTGAATTGGTCTGCGAACGGATGAAACATTTAGGGAGAAATTAAGAATAATAAAGTCACGTGAGCAACAGACTTATTTTAAAATAAATAGCAGTCTCGTAGCGTCAAAACTGACTCTTATTATTTGACGTCACTTAATCTTGGAAGTTTGGCTTACAGAATATATACACAACTATCGTAAGTATATTGCGGTTTCAAGAAGTCATTCCGTAGAAGTAAGATTCCTTTCCGTGAAATATCCCATGCCGACTTTTCCACTTTATTTTGCTTATATAAAAAAAAGTCTCCGGTTTATGATGTAAGTACTACTTTCATCTTTAGACTGGTATATGTGTAAACATGTTAGCATATTTAGTTGGAAACTAGAGCCGTCTGAGTGTTGTAGTGTGCTTAGTTCGGCGAGGCGGACCGTACAGATCAAGAGATTACCAAGGGTGTGTTTGTTTATGATGTAAGTACTACTTTCATCTTTAGACTGGTATATGTGTGAACATGTTAGCATATTTGGTTGGATAACTAGAGCCGTCTGAGCGTTGTAGTGTGCTTAGTTCATCGAGGCGGACTGTACAGATCAAGAGATTACCAAGGGTGTGTTTGTTTATGATGTAAGTACCAATTTCATCTTCAGACTGGTATACGTGTGAACATGTTAGCATATTTGGTTGGATAACTAGAGCCGTCTGAGCGTTGTAGTGTGCTTACTTCAGCGAGGCGGTTCGTACAGATAAAGAGATTACCAAGGGTGTGTTTGTTTATGATGTAAGTACTACTTTCATCTTTAGACTGGTATATGTGTGAACATGTTAGCATATTTGGTTGGATTACTAGAGCCGTCTGAGCGTTGTATTGTGCTTAGTTCATCGAGGCGGACCGTACAGATAAAGAGAATACCAAGGGTGTATTTGTTTATGATGTAGGTACTACTTTCATCTTTAGACTGGTATATGTGTGAACATGGTAGCATATTTGGTTAGACAACTAGAGCCGTCTGAGCGTTGTAGTGTGCTTAGTTCATCGAGGCGGACCGTACAGATCAAGAGATTACCAAAGGCGTGTTTGTTTATGATGTAAGTACTACTTTCAGTTTTAGACTGGTATATGTGTAACATGTTAGCATATTTGGTTGGATCACTAGGCCGTCTGAGCGTTGTAGTGTGCTTAGTTCATCGAGTCGGACCGTACAGATAAAGAGATTACCAAGGGTGTGTTTGTTTATGATGTAAGTACTACTTTCAGCTTTAGACTGGTATATGTGTGAACATGTTAGCATATTAGGTTGGAAAACTAGAGCCGTCTGAGCGTTGTAGTGTGCTTAGATCATCGAGGCGGACTGTACAGATCAAGAGATTACCAAGGGTGTGTTTATTTATGATGTAAGTACTACTTTCATCTTAAGACTGGTATATGTGTGAACATGTTAGCATATTTGGTTGGATAACTAGAGCCGTCTGAGCGTTGTAGTGTGCTTAGTTCATCGAGGCGGACCGTACAGATCAAGAGATTACCAAGGGTGCGTTTGTTTATGATGTAAGTACTACTTTCATCTTTAGACTGGTATATGTGTGAACATGTAAGCATATTTGGTTGGATAACTAGAGCTGTCTGAGCGTTGTAGTGTGCTTAGTTCATCGAGGCGGACCGTACAGATCAAGAGATTACCAAGGTTGTGTTTGTGTATGATGTAAGTACTACTTTCATCTTTAGACTGGTATATGTGTGAAAATGTTAGCATATTTGGTTGGACAACTAGAGCCGTCTGAGCGTTGTAGTGTGCTTAGTTCACCGAGGCGGACCGTACAGATCAAGAGATTACCATGGGTGTGTTTGTTTATGATGTAAGTACTACTTTCAGCTTTAGACTGGTATATGTGTGAACATGTTAGCATATTTAGGTGTATCACTAGAGCCGTCTGAGTGTTGCAGTGTGCTTAGTTCAGCGAGGCAAACCGTACAGATCAAGAGATTACCAAGTGTGTGTTTGTTTATGATGTAAGTACTAATTTCATTTATAGACTGGTATATGTGTGAACATGTTAGCATATTTGTTTGTATAACTAGAGCCGTCTGAGCGTTGTAGTGTGCTTATTTCATAGAGGCGGACCGTACAGGTCAAGAGATTACCAAGGGTGTGTTTGTTTATGAAATAAGTACTACTTTCGGCTTTAGACTGGTATATTTGTGAACATGTTAGCATATTTGGTTGGATAACAAGACCCGTCTGAGCGTTGTAGTGTTCTTAGTTCATCGAGGCGGACCGTACAGATCAAGAGATTACCAAGGGTGTGTTTGTTTATGATGTAAGTACTACTTTCATCTTTAGATTGGTATATGTGTGAACATGTTAGCATATTTGGTTGGACAACTAGAGCCGTCTGAGCGTTGTAGTGTGCTTAGTTCAGCGAGGCGGACCATACAGATCAAGAGATTTCCAAGGGTGTGTTTGTTTATGATGTAAGTACTACTTTCATCTTTAGATTGGTATATGTGTGAACATGTTAGCATATTTGGTTGGACAACTAGAGCCGTCTGAGTGTTGTAGTGTTCTTAGTTCATCGAGGCGGACCGTATAGGTCAAGAGATTATCAAGGGTGTGTTTGTTTACGATGTAAGTACTACTTTCATCTTTAGACTGGTATATGTGTGAACATGTTAGCATATTTGGTTGGATAACTAAAGCCGTCTGAGCGTTGTAGTGTGCTTAGTTCAGCGAGGTGGACCGTATAGGTCAAGAGATTATCAAGGGTGTGATTGTTTATGATGTAAGCACTAATTTCATCTTTAGACTGGTATATGTGTGAACATGTTAGCATATTTGGTTGGATAACTAGAGCCGTCTGAGCGTAGTAGTGTGCTTAGTTCATCGAGGCGGACCGTACAGATCAAGAGATTATCAAGGGTGTGTTTGTTTATGATGTAAGTACTACTTTCAGCTTTAGACTGGTATATGTGTGAACATGTTAGCATATTTGGTTGGATAACTAGAGCAGTCTGAGCGTTGTACGGTGCTTAGTTCATCGAGGCGGACCGTACAGATCAAGAGATTACCAAGGGTGTGTTTGTTTATGATGTAAGTACTACTTTCAGCTTTAG
>PNEQ01109283.1:0-16134 GCA_003012365.1 Medauroidea extradentata
ATTTCATTTTATATGAAAACATTTCAATGCAATTATACATTGCAAAAATTTAATTTTAACTAAAACTTTTCCAACAGTCATTGTTGTCATTCAAATTTTTCATCAGTAGTATGTTGTTGGGTTTTCTTAAACCAAATAGTGTAAAAGACAAAAACAGTCGTGCCTAGGAATCAATTACAATATTTTAAGTTAATTGTGCGAGAATTGTCTTTATTTCTCAGATGGAAGAGGAGTCAGTGTTCAATCTCCTGTTTTGACTTTTTGGCTCATCATTTTAACCTTACATTAACACAAACAAAAAATATTTTAACTAAGATACCATTGGAATACCATCTTGGAATTTGGTATACACCTAGTTAATGGAGGTATGAAGAAAATTTAATTTTTTCGAAAAAATAAAAAATTCCGATTTTGAGTTATATAAAAAAATATTTTTTAAAGTTTTTGGGGATAATATATTTTTTAGTAATGTAATGATGTTATATATTTTATGAAACGCCATAATCAAATGAACAAAATGACACTAAGTTCAGCTCTCTATGTTGAACAGTTCTCGAACCAGAGCAATTACAAGATTTCCAAATGCAGCAAAATTAATCATTTTCTTAAAATTTAAAAAATTCATAACTCAGAAACTAACAGTCCGAAAAAATTGTAACTAGGGCATTTTCATTTAATTTCGTAATACTACCATTAAACAAAAAATAATTAAATTCTATGACATCTTTTTTTTTCACTTAGTTGATTTGACATGGAATGTCCCATACATGATCTTACATTTCTGTCACTGAATCTAATTTTTGCCCTTGGTTTACTTACACATGTTCATGACCACCCGTGCATATACTGTATACAGTTAACCAATCTAAACATAACATCATGATTAAGGTAAAAACTTGTACTAACAAATATCTAAATACAATATGCCAAAAACTTAGATAAGGGACGTGTAGCACAGGATCAATTAAATACCACATTACTAATAACATTTAATAAATGCTTTGACAAAGAAATAACCTTGTAAATTACAGTATGTATTCACAGTTAACATACAATTCTCACATAAAACAGCTATCCGAAATTGATAAAAACAAAGTCATGACTGTAAAATTTAAAGAAAATTACTTAATTTTTTCATTTGCTTTTTCTTAAAATAACTTTTGGAAATGGTTACGTTACAACAGATTTTTAATATTGGTTTTTGAGTTGAAGCCGTTATTTAAATTCAGATTTCATTAGAATACAGGCAGATTGTATTGTACAGAAAGAACTTTGCTAAATATGATTTCTTATTTATATTTTTCTGTAATTTTTTTTAGCTCAGTGTTGATTTTTTTTATACAAAAACACTTAAATATCAATTTAAAATTTTTTCCGGTAAAAAAAAAACGTTTTATTTGGAAAATAATTTTCTTGTTACATTTATTTTACAAACTGCATTTCAAAATTTTACAGCAAGTGAAATTTTTAATGAATTTTGTATACAACACTAGCATAACAATACTGGTATCTTTTGTAGACTCTGCTCCTCTTGGATCCCTCTCCTTCCCACAGTAAAAACACAAATTCTGAGTATAGCCATGTGCACAAACACAATTTGAATAACTTTATCCCATACTTGCTGGCTTTGTTGGGAATATACTGTCATCTTACTATTGTCGTCATACCAGGCCACAGGCCAGGTGGAGTTGCGCCTGGTCATGGCAGGTGTTCGCAGAGTGTGTCATTGGCAGGTGTGCGCTGGTTGGTAATGGCAGATGTGCGGTACTTGAGTGTGTGGCGGATCAGTGACGGTGGCAGGGCGTGTGTGAACTTGACACCGACGTGCGACACCTGCCATTCCGGCCACCACACGGCCATCTGCCAGTGTAGGACACACGGCTTCGCCGCCCCCTCCCTCTACCAGCGCATGATGAAGGCAGTCTGGAAGTAGCGGCCGTGACGGACGGAACAAGAGAGATGTGGCGCGCTTCGGGACTCTGGTTCATCCAGCAAGAATTACGTAATGCGCGTGTGCAACTATCCGGCCCACTGATCTACTTTGTTTTGCCATTTGGAACTGGCTCGCTTAAGGCCCTAGGGTATGGGGGTGTGGACCGCCCCATAAGTGTCCATGTAAGGTGTAGTTTTCTCCAGGTCCTCCCTGCTTTCCCCAATACCGATACGCAGCTGTTTCGACTCGCCAGGTGAGATAGGGGCACGCCGGCACGAACAGACCACGACCCATCAAGCCTCCTCGTGTCCCCGGCTACACGCTTAACCGGGTGGCGCCCAGAGCATTCCAACACAGCTCCGTTCCTACCTCACTCTCACCGGACACAGCGTCAATATAAAATGTCTTGGCTCCAATAACCGCGAATCGTTGGTTTTCGAATACGTCCCACATAACAAATAATTACGAGAAATATCTTCATTTCTCCTACATTAGTTGGGACCCACTTTGGTGTTGATTTACATTGTACATTACTGAAAGTTTGCTCTGCATATATATTTGTTTGTTCGACCATCATTTGCACAATGTTTTCACTGACAAACATTTCAAAAAATTTTGACTGGTGTGACGTCTTTCAATTCCTCACTTACACTAGAACTAATACCAGACCATATGCTGAAATTGAAATTTTTATTTCTTCCATTACAATCAGTCCACAGACTTTCAGTGGTGTGAGAGCAAGCTTTCTAGTAGAAATGCTATCCTCAATATTGGTGGATTCGATATGAGCAGAGGTTGATGGAGCAAGATCACTGAAAGGAGTTTCTGATACTTGGATATTGACACTGACACAAGTTTGTCTTTATTCTCAGGAGGAGTTCATCACTTTGTAAAGAACTGGACAATGAATATTTTCCAGAAACATAAAGTCAGGATCGTCTGATGTATTGTTGGTTCTAATGATGTCATTTTCAGAGCCGAAAAAAGTTTATTCGTTAAAATTTTACACTCATCAATAAAAAAGAAGTATGGAACGTAAGGTAATTAGGTAGTAAAGGTTATGCTAATTTCTAATTACTGTTTTGCTAACAAGTGTTACAAGCAATCTAAACTAAATATCAGTAAACAGTCTCTTTCAACTCATCAAGATCAACAAAGATGTAACTTTCAACATCTAGTGAATAAGCGAAGTTAGCAGAATGGTAAAACAAACGTGTTGCAACATTTCCCGTTTTGCCAAATTATCCTGTTATTATTTATTAAACTTACCAGAATTTAATCAAATTTACATTCTTCTGCTAACTTCAAAATTTGCTGAGTTCTTGATAAATACTTGACTATCATGTACATATTTATTTACATATTACGGACTGACTTAAACCAGAATGATCACTGTGTCATAAACACAAATTAACGAACTGAATAAGAAACGTGAGAAAGTGGGCATGATTACAATTTACGGTTCAGTTTAGGCAGTGAGAAAGATAAGTTGTTACTCGGCTTGTTTATGTGCTGAAGTGTCACTTTCCTGTCTACCCGGGTGAAGTGACATCACATAGTTGGAAGAGCTGATATAGATCAAGACCTGACACCAGGAATACTATGCAACATAAGGTGTAGCTGTGAACAATCAAACCTGATAAATTTCTCAAGAAAACAAAGCTGTATGCAATGAAAAATCAAGCAAAACTAAGATCGGTTGTTTACGCCTGCTCTGGTCCCATCAGAAAATTTAGTTATATGAAGTCTTAAGGGCCCACAGTGGGCGTATACGACCGATGCAAATTTTGAAAAAATGTAAATACTCAAGTAAACAAAAATGATTTATAGTAGCAGAAAAAAAATGCATTTTACAAGTAACAACCAGATTAAGCCGAAAAACTTTGTTGGTCCAGAGAGTTCATAGGAACCTAGGCTATATAGTTTCATTAAAAAAATGTTTATTATATAAAACACAAATATGTCACAATTAGTTGATTTTATTTCAGTATTGTTGCATTTAAATAGGACAATATACAGAACTATGTACAGCAATTCGCAGCCAACCATACAAGCACTAACGGAACTACAATTAACGTTGAATTACATGAGGTAACAGCTAGTGATTTTTTCAAAGGTTAAATTTCTAGTGTTCACTTTATTCCGAACTGCCTAGTTATGCCAATTACTGACTATGCGGAGGGAGGCAAATTGTTAACAATTATAATTATAATAATTGAAGTTACTAAGCCAATCAATTTAGTTACGACAGTCCCACCTTAATAACTGTTGGTTGCCAAGGCTGATGTTATGTAGCAGTTGCGGTAAATGCAGCTGGACATTCTGGTGCATTTTAGCTGGTGAAGATATTGAGCACACAGACGACAGACTTCGTAAGTAGTGTGACATGCCCCTTTATTGTGCCGTATGTGTCAACTCTGTACCGCTCCGGAATGGGAGATTTCGCTGCCGCATTAAGCCGTATTTAACGTTAACTTTTCTAGGTCGAGTTTGCTTATTGGAAAGTTATCCAAATGGCCTACTTGCCAAGGCCTGTAATGTAAAGCTTTAGTTCTATAGTAACTTTTAATAAACAAAAACAAAGAAGAGAAAACCAATTAACTGTGATTAGGAACAAAATAAAAATTTGTTAAGAACCATGGAAAGGCCTTGCAGTACATAGATTCAAGAAAACATAATTAAATTACTAACTAAAAAATTGAGCCAACTAAAATAAACAGCAAAATATGAAATATATTTCACATTCATTTCTTGATTTTAGTTTTTTATGAAATGACTCATCAATTTTTTTAGCACTAAGTTTCCTTACCAAAGAACGGAATAACTTATAACTTAGTAGTTTTACATGATCCATTATCAAGAAGCAAATTATCCAAAAAGAAGTTTATAGTATGTACATGCATAATAAGAAACGTAGTATTTTGGACATATGCCACTGCAACAAATGGTGTCTCACAGAAAACCAGACGATACACACAGACATGTTTAAGCAAACAAAAGAACTGTTTGCAACTGGCAAATAACATATATTATAAGTTCATTTAAAAAAATTCATAACAACCTACAAGATATTTTTAGGTTGATACATAACATTTAATTTTCATAAATCAACTTGGTCAATAAGGTAGACCTATTTCTAAATACGTACCGTACTTACTTTTAAAGTTCCTCAAAAGTCTAAATACCAAATTTCACATTTGTAACTTCTAAAATGACAAGCCTCCATACAAACTTTCATTCCCTATTTAACCACCTTAAGAGAATAATTTTCAAAAATCCTTTCTTAGCACTCACCCACGTTATGTCAAAAATGAAAACTAAAATAATACCAGCCTAAACCAAGGGGTGCAAGACCAATGCTTGACGACCTATCTCTATGTGTGAGCCAATAGGACACCATATTGGAGCCCATAACATATAATGTCCTACATCAATGTTTTTTGTATAAAATAATTGTTCCGCCTCCCCCTGCTGCTAAAGTACAGAATTCCCTATCTCTGCTTGCAATACATCAGCAGTGTAACAGTCTAGTTCTTTTATAACATCTTTGGCCCAAACACAATGAGGCAATATCACATTTCTTCGAGATAAGAACGTAAATAGTTACTCAATGTAAGTTATTTCTCTGTGGTAATTAATACTTAATTTACAGACCATCTGCCTTGAACAGGTAACAAACTAAAGTAAACAAACTGGGACATGGTTGTAGAAGAACAGGTCTCGACACTCGCTAATCTAACAATTTATTTTGCTTGACCCGCTTGTCGTTTGGCTATAGTTCACCAAGTTACAGATAATGCTATATGTTTTTGGCGCTGCAGTTAGGGCAGTCTGACTCTAAATTCCGTCCACTTTTTTCCATTGTTAACATTTTAAAGTAAATAAAGATTGCTGGAGCCATGATTTAAAATTGTGAGCAAAGGAAGCATTTCATAAATTGATAAAAAAAATAAGTTTTGATAAACTGTTTATCTTAGTAAGAGGGAAATGGGCGGAATTTGAGGCTGACAGCCCGGATTACAGCGCCAAAAATGTATAGCATTATCGGTAACTTGGTGAACTGCAGCCAAACAAGGGGGTCAAGTTTCCAGGCGAGTGTCCAGACCTGTTCTACTACGGCCGTGAACTGGGATAAAGCCCGGTGCACAATATCCATAAGTCAGCACCATTTTCCATACCTAATTGAGTACAAGTAGCAGCGTGACAATGTGTACCGCAACTACACTGATTCCAGACAAAATTAATTTGGCAGATAGTCATTCTATTTTTAATTGTAGTATTATGTTCATGCGCATGTGCAATGCACAGTTTCAGTCACCATGCATGCAACTTATGAAAGTATGGGTTGCCAACATGCTTTGAACACAAATCAAATTCTGGTTTCCTAGTGAACACATTATGTTTCAACATCTAAATAATACAAGATAGTTTCACTTATTTGACAACTACGTACAAGTATTGTTATAAATAGTTTTAGGCAAATTTACGGTTGTAATTTATGGAACACAACAACCAACATCCCAAATATATTTCTCTCAAAAAGGCGTCAACTACGTAGCATTGATAGATAGACTAGTGTCAAGATCTGTTACTCTAAAACCGTGGTTTTAAACTTGTAACTAATTTTTTTTCTTTACATGCTATTTCCAAGAAGAATTGCCACTTCTTGAAGGAGTGAAGAGTTAATGTATTTCCCTATAATCAATAATGAAAAAATAATATTCTTAAAACATGTATTAAATATATTATGATCCAAAAAAGGTATATTTTATATTTTAAAAGTTGGTTTTCACTTTAATCATTTTGTTTATTCAAATAAATTTAAAATGCCCGTCTTTCTTACGGTTTATTATATGAAGTGCTGTTTTTGTCTTTTTCTTTATTTTTTATTACAACAAAAAAAACAGTATTGAAGGAGATCTAACACATTTCTTAGGCATTACAAATGTTCCTAAAATTATTACTGAAAATTTCTCTGACTTTATACATACCCTACTATCAAATCAGGCAATACAGACCAATGAATCGAGGAATTTTTCAGCTATCAGATCAAAGGTTATTTGCATAGCCCATTTTAAAAATTGATACTAAAAAAATATTTAGCCTATGAGATTTTATTTGTACACATTACTAAACAAGAAAAGTTAAGAAATTTGTCCAGTGTACAGATTTCATGCTATTAACAATTACTGTATTCTGCATTTTTTTTAGCAAGAAATTTCTTTAACATACTTAATCCCAGGTGGTTTACCATACGTTATTCCCATCGCAATCAGTCCCTTCAAGACCATTAAAGCAAAAAGGAGACCACAGTTTTCCCTGTCAGTGATTTATAATTCCCAGTTTGGAACCAGAATGCATAAAAATGGTTTGGTCAATTGATAATTCATTGTCATGAGCAACTTAAAATAGGAGATTTTCTTGAATTGCAGCATTGAAGAACTAAGAAAATTGCTGTTGCCAGAACTTTGATCTCCATAAATTCTTGGATATGCTGTTTTTTGAGAATTTATGACATACTTTCTATTCTTAACATGTGCTGATCAAAGTAGACCATACTATTTTGAGTTTTCATATTGAGTATTAAATGGGGTAAGTCATGTTGCTCACACTCAATACTGTTATTAAATGGACTTTACATAACCAAGTACGTTAAAGATGCTAAGAGCTGTGTTATGTCATTTATTAAAACCAAATTAAAAATTTAAGACAGTCATTTTGTTTTGTTTAGCATTTCGAGTTGTATAACTATTCTGTTTAGCATGTTAAATATTGCAGACTCAATCCCGAGTGTGTTCCTGCGGGCGAGTGGAAGTGCATCCATTGCCACTTTGGCGAGCAGCTAAAGGCTCTGGAACAAAAGGTGACCCAACTGCAAAACGAAGTCGCACAAAAAGAAAGTGAAATAATGTCTTGCAAAACAGAGAATTCTAAGTTGGCCACAAAACTGATAGAGGTAACTGATGAAAACCGAGAAATCCTTGAAGAGATCTGTACAGCATCAAAATGCTGCCCCCCTCAGTATCAGAAAGCCAGTTCAATCTTGTATTTAAAAAGAAAAAAAAAACAAAAATGTGTATAGATTCATTTCTGCCCTTAGTTTGCCCACAATTGTCGGAGCCTGTGCCTTGCAGAAACAGCTTTGAAGCCCTCAGCGACTTGGAGGAGGATGAAGAACAGCCCAAGAACATCCCAGATTCTCCACCCAAACGTGTGAAGAAGACCAGTACAGGAAGACCAAGGTACTGATTCTGGGGAGCAGCCACGCTAGAGGCCTTGGGGAGCGCATGAGGAAAAAACTGGGTGAGGACTATGATGTAGCATTTTATAAACCAAATGCTGGTCTGGGCAGTGTCACAGAAGATGTGAGTAACTTGACAAAAAGGGATTCTTAAAGTCAGACCATATTGTTGTTATTGGGGGCATGGGTAACAGCCTTGACAGAGATGTAAACTATTCAGTTTTAGATGACATCAGTGACATTGCCAAGGCCACCAGTCACACCAGTGTGTCTATCTGTGAAACCTTCCAGCGGCACGACAAACCTTTCCTCAGCAGAAAAGTGCTGCAAATTAATGCTACAATTAGGAGCCATGTGAGGTCTGAGGTCTGGCAGATGTAGTCACATTGATGTGATTGGAATGGAGAGGTTAACCAGGATGGATTACACGAGACATAGTCTGCACCTGAACTCTGTTGGCAAGTGGAAGCTTGCTGACCTCATTGCTGACAGACTTACTGCAGACCATGGCTCTACTCGTAATATCCAGGTTATTGTAGGAAACCGATCCAGTTTTTTAGGCTGAATCAATCTGAGTCCATAAGGCCAAAATCTTGCAATATTGATAAAAACAGTAATAATAACAATAATTCAATGTACAACATTTTCTACTTGGATGCATCATTCAAACAACAATCAAAAACTTCCAATAAGCCTGATACTTTTAAAACCAAAAATATGTTTCATTTAAACAAATTATGTGTATTTCATCAAAATATTACAGGATTAACTAAAAAAACTGATGAATTATCCATATGTCTCAATAATATTCGTACCGACCTAGGCCTGGACGTTCAAATCCTGTGTCTTACAGAAACATTTTTAACAGAACAGTGCTATAAACAAATTTCAATCCCTGGTTACTCTCTCCGCTACAGTTACTGTAGAACCAATATGTCAAAAGGAGGTGCTTGTATTTTTGTCAAAAATAACATGACTTGTCACCAACAAGTAATACCGGTAACTAGTTGTGAAGACAAAAACTTTGAGTGTTGCTCAGTTTGTATAGAAACTGATGAAAGGAAGAGAGCCATAATTTTAAGCATTTACAGAGCCCCTTCAGGTAGTTTTAGCACATTTCTAAGTAAAATAGAAAGTATTCTTTTTACTATTTATAACCGTAATACAGAAATAATACTGTGTGGAGATTTTAATGTTGATTATTTAAAAGAAACTGATAAAAAAAACTAGTTTAGACAATCTTCTAAGGACATTCAACTTGAAACCAACAGTCCTTTTTGCAACCAGAACTGAAGGTACCACACAAACAGCCATAGATAACATCTTTATAGGTAATCACTTAACCACATCCAGTCTATGTCTGCCTGTAATATATGGGCTGTCAGACCATGATGCACAAGTTTTAGAAATCTCTCAGTTAAATGTGAGCACGAAGAAAACCTACTTTAAAACCATTACGGACAGTTCTCAGGTGAAAATGCCAATAAATTCAAATCTGCTCTTAACAGTAAAAAATGGTCACAAATGTACTATTCTACAAATTTAACTCGTTTCTTAGTTCCATTCTCCTGCATTATGAAAACAACTTCCCCTCTACACAAGTTCGTATAAAAATGAGGCTAGGAAAACTCTGTGGATGACTAAAGGATTAAAAAAAGAGAACTTTACAAAGCCACTAGAATGAGTACCGGTAACAATCCAGACATAGCCAACAGGTACAAAATATAGTGCAAAATTCTAAGAAACATAATTAAAGAAGCAAAAAGAAAGTAAGTTAGCAGTCTTATTGAAAACTCTGACAATAAAATCAAAACTAATTGGAACACTATAAAAAAAGACACAGGCAAAACAACAGAGCCATTTTCAAAAATCAAACTAAGTATTGGAAACAAAACCGTTTCTGACACAAAAACAGTGACTAATGCTTTCAATTCATATTACCTTAATGTTGTTGACAATCTAATTAGCAAAACAGCTCAAAGTCATAATACGAACCACATAGTAGTATCGTATAAATCAGAATATCCCTTTATAACATGTCCCAACACTTTGGCAAACGAAATCGAGGTAAAATAAAAAGCCTAAAATCAAAGTTATCCTGGGCTATGATGGCTTAAGTAGTAAACTAATAAAACATTTTGCCTCAGAACTCAGTACTCCGTTAAGCCACATATGCAATGCTGTATTGAACGAAAGTGTATACCCTAACCGACTCAAATGGGCATTGGTAACTCCACTCTTCAAGAAAGGAGAGAAAACCCATGTAGCCAACTACAGACCAATCTCATTGCTAACCACTTTTTCAAAAATCATTGAAAAACTAATAGGCCTATATGCTAGACTTTTAACTCATTTTGAAAAATTCAAAATTTTCTAAAAATTCCAGTATGATTTCAGAAAAAAATCCTCAACCAATGAGGCAATATATCAGCTCATCACAAATGTCTTGAATGCACTCGACAAAAAACTACCATCAGTCGGAATTTTTTGTGACCTTACCAAAGCCTTTGACTGTGTCAATCACGAGCTGCTTCTTCAAAAACTACAATTTTATGGTGTAAATGGAAGAACTAATAAACTCATATACTCGTATTTATCAAATAGACAACAACAAGTTTGCATTAGGGAAGACTCAAATATTGTTTATTCAAAACCAGGTAAGATAAGACATGGTGTTCCTCAAGGTTCAATTCTTGGACCTCTTGTTATTTCTGGTTTGCATAAATGACCTGCCAGAGTGCCTAAACCTACCTTATTTGCAGATAACACCAGTATCATAATATCAGGAAAATCAGAAGTAGAACTTAATCAACTAGCCAACACCACTTTTACAGAATTAGATGCATGGTTTATAAGAAACAAATTAAACCTTAACACAGAAAAAACCCATTTCTTACAGTTTGCAACAAAAAATAGTAATCAGCCAACAATGAATGTTCATTGCGGCACTGCAGAAATCAATAAAGCCACAGACACAAAATTTTTGCGTTTATATGTTGACTGTCATCTGAAATCGAAAACACATATTGAATATATCATTCCAAAACTGAGCTCTGCATGTTCAGCTCTACGTAATGTATCAGGTATATTAAAGATTCGGTGTTGAATGTATACTTTGCATATTTTCACTCTATTATGACTTATGGCATCATGTTTTCGGGTAACTCCTCTGACAGAAATAATGTTTTCCGTATGCAGAAGAGAGCTGTAAGAATAATTCACGGGAGAAAAGTAAGAATAATTCACGGGAGAAAACAGACCGAGTCCTGTAGACCCCTTTTTAAAAGGTCCAAAATAATGACCTTAGCTTGTGAATATATATACTCATTGCTGACATTCATCTCCAAAAATCAGAAGTTGTTCCACACAAATGAACATTTTCATCAACATAACACTAGAAGTAAAAACATTTCACACATGCCTCTTGTCAACTTGACCTTACAGCAAAAAGGTCCTTCATACACAGCTTGCAAGTTGTTCAACAAAATCCCCAGCCACCTGCAAGATGCATGTTTAGCTAATGCAAAAGTATTCAAAAAACACCTTAAAGATTTCTTGATCCTTAATGCTTTTTACACGGTCGACGAGTATTTGAGTGGATCTATGACAGTGTAGATACTTATTTAAGATATTTATTCTGGGTTAAGATTCTGTTTCTTCTCTTGCTTTTTTTCCCTTTTGCATGTGGAGACTATGAAGTATGCTGACGTGAGCCTACGTGCAAGCCCAAACCGACAAGAAATGTTGAATTTCGCTCTTTTAGTGTATAATTTTCAATGTATAACTTATGTCATTTATTCATTTGATTGTATATTGTAAATATGACTTTTCCGATATCTTTGTGCAAAAATGTACACAAAAAAAGATCCAAGGATGCAAATTAACTAAATCTAAATTTGCAATAAGCTTAACCTTTCCACACTGCAAACCTTATATAGTTGGTAATCAAGAGTGAATGTTTTACGACTATAAATTAAAGATCACAGAAAGCTTTTAGAACTCAGACTAATTTGATATGATTAAACAAGAATGATGAAGAAGGTATTTTGTATCTTACACACGCATGTAAGTTCTGAGAAAGAAATACCAGGTACTGTCCGTGACAGAAACGAGCGGCCCAAGATCGAACTCGACTCACATTGGGGAATTCCTGGGGAAACCAGTTTAAGTAACAGTCTTTCACTAGTACCTAGATAGTGATGTAATTTACACGAACATGAATACCATGTAATAACGTTAAATAATTAGGTCTCTTGCATACCTTCCAGGGCCGCTCATTTCTGTCACGCACTATAGGCCCTAGGCCTACAATAAATACTCCCCAACAATAAGGAGGTACAATTCATTTCACTAGATGTGAATCAACTTCAAGGGTAACACAATATTCAACAAAACTTAATAATTTCTACAACATTCAAGGGAAAAAAGTGTAACACCATTCACTGCTTTGTACAATCAACTTCCCATAACATTTTTCACTTAACTTCAATGTCGTCTGTTCCTTAACTTACTGATACCATCGACGCAAGTAGGATAAAAGATAAGCAGCAACCAATACACCGTCCTAAACATTTAAATTAAATACTTATACATGCAAAGGATCCAACAACTTATTTAAGTCGTACCTCTGAAATAAAAATGTTAATAGTTTGGTTAATGACGCACAAAAATTTAAAAAAATACATAAACAAAAAATTCAGTATAACAACTACATACTAATAATTACTCATAAAACTCCACTACTTTCTAGCGAATGTAATTAAGGCAAATCCTGTTAGAGCCTGTATTTAAAAACCTCACCTTACGTCCTATGCTATACCTATTGATTTTACTCCGTTTATTTGATGAATGTTTAGCTTCGAATACAATTAATAACAGTACACTATAATTTTTGTACATATATAGACACTAACTAATATAAATAAACTCCCCAATTACTCATCAATTACGCTCTCACAAACATCCTTCCAACCCTTTTACAACAATAATTTGACTAAATTTTGAACCAATCACCTACAAACAGTTGGCTTAAGCATGCGTCCCAACATTACACAGCAAAAAAGTCTGATATAAAAACAAAGCTTCGTTTGATTTACTGCACAGTGTGTAGTAAGTGTAATAAAGTGTACATCAGTAACTAGTTATTTTAAAATGCCAAATTCCACTTTCCATATTTCCAAACCATTATCTTGGTATTTGGTAGTACTTGCGTGCTTGCTTGAATATGCCTATGAATAAAAAAATTTAAAAATAATGCGAGGACCTTTTATTTTATTAATATATTTATTTTAGTTATCATTCCGTCGAGCTTGTGGGAGTGGGTTGGGAACAAGGAAGGAGGAGAGAGTAGGACTGGGACCTAAGAGCAGAGTGTTGAGCAAGGGAAACGATCAGGCGGACAGGGTGAGGCAAGCAAGGGAAGGGGATTTGGTGAAGGAAAAGGTACATGCAGGAAAAGAGCCAGAGGTTGTGTTTAATGGAAGCTCTATTATTAAGGGAGTAGGATTGAGGGGAGTGAGGAGGGACGTAACGTATAAGGCAGCATTTGGGGGAGCGAAGATCAGGGACCTGGGTGAGAGGGTCAGTAGTTTAAGGGTAAGTGGTACTATGAAGGTGGTTACAGTTCACGTGGGAGGTAACGATCTGGAGTACAGGGAGACGAGTGAAAAGGTAGAGAGAGACCTCAAAGGGTTAATAGCTAAGGTGAAAGAAAGGTTCCCGAGGGCACGAGTGATACTTAGCGGGGTGCTTGTGAGGAGAGGTATCAGCTACGCTAGGGCAGTGGCAGCTAGCAGGTTGTTTGAGAATGTATGTAGGGAAATGAGGGCCATATTTGTGGACAGTAGGAAGTGGGTAGGGCATGAAAATTTAAGTAGAGATCAGGTCCACCTGACGGAGGAAGGAAAGAAAGTTCTGAGTAACCTATTAGGGAAGGAGACTGCTGGTTGCCTAGAACGGAGTAGGATGGGGCTGAGAGGGTCTAAGTAGCAACCAGAAAGAGAGGAGGAGGAGTTAAGGGGGTCAATTATTAGAAAGGAGGGGAAGTCGGGACGAACGAATAGGATTGTAGGTTTGGGAGGGGAAGGTAAGGAATGGAAGGGGGACAGCATAAAGATAATGGTCATAAATTGCAGAAGTCTGTACCACAAGCTGGAGACATTCTGGAGTATGATTGTAGGATATGGGGCTGATGTAGTGGTAGCAGTGGAGACTTGGTTGAGTGAGGATGTAAGGGATAGTGAATTGTGTCAAGATAAGTACTACATATTCAGAAAGGACAGAGATGGAAGAGGGGGTCTGAAGGGTTCTGTGGTATGGGTGAGTGATGAAACCGAAGTAATTGAATTAGATATATGGGGAAAATGTAAAAGTGTTAGATTGTTGGCAGTGTACAGGCCACCTGGGCAAGGATGTCGGGCAGTTGAGATAGTAATGGATAGGGTCGACAAGATGAGGGATAGACAGTGGGTGATAGTGGCAGGAGATCTTAACATGCCAGGTGTGCAGTGGGTAGAGGGACTAGAGGACATGGGAGGCAGGATGCAGACTCTAGCGTCACAGCTAGTAAATAGGGGACTAGTACAGGCAGTAGGAACACCTACTAGGTGGATCACAGAAGGTGAGGGGGCAGTACTTGATGTAGTATTGGTCAGGCCTGAGGATGCCATTGCCGATATGATGGTGGTAGAGGACATCAGCGACCATGAAGTGACTGTGGTGAAAATTAAACTTGGAAAATCTAGGGTGGAGCGAACCGAAGACAGGGTAGTGTGGCGGTATGGACAAGGAAATAAGGAAGGGGCCAAGTGCTTTCTAAGGAATAAGTTTCAAGAGTGGGCTAAAGGCGAGGGTGTGAACTGCCTGTGGGAAGAGTTTAGAAATATCGTAGAGGACATGTTGGTGAAGTTTGTTCCGAGGAAAATAATAAAGGCCGGGGGGGACCCTCCATATTATGGGAGAGAAATTAAGAGGTTAAAGAGAAAGTGTAGGCGGATGCATGCAAGAAGTAAGAGGGAGGAAATGGCGCATGCTAGGATATGGATGAAGCAGATGAGAAGGGAGCTGGTTGGCAAGATCAAAGAGGCAAAGAATAAATACCTTCAAAACATGATGGAAGGAGGTAAATGCAAGGGATGGCAGAAACTATTTGGTTATCTGAAGAGAGTGTAAGGTGGGGAGAAAGGAATACCATTGCTAACTGATAAAGATGGTTTGACTGCATGTACAGACAAGGAGAAAGCAGAGTTGTTGCAGGCGCAGTACTTGTCTGTGTTTGCGGAGAAGGATGAATGGGTTAAGGAGGTGAACAGGGACAAAATAACATGTAGTAAAATCAAGATAGGGGAACAGGATATATGCAAAGTCATCAAAGGATTGCAGGCAAATAAATATGTGGGGTCCGATGGCATAGGGAATGGAACACTTAAATTTGGTGGAAGCATGATGGCAAGGTATTTAGAAGTGTTGTTTGGTAGATCGTTAGTAGAGGGAAAGTTACCACAGGGGTGGAAGGAGGCTCTGGTGGTACCGGTGTATAAGCAGGGAGAGAACAGGGCAAAACCTGGCAGTTACAGACCAGTGAGTTTCACATCGAGTACGGGCAAGGTAATGGAGAGGTTGGTGGTGAAATTTGTAGTAGATGTGATGGATGAGAAGAACTGGGTGCAGGAATACCAGCATGGGTTTAGGAGAGGCTACTCGTGTGAGACCCAGCTGGCTGGGCTTTTGGAAGACCTTGTGCAAGCTGTAGATGAAGGGAAACAGGTGGACGCCTGCTTCATAGATTTTGAGAAGGCATTTGACAAGGTGCCACATGGAATTTTAATGAAGAAAGTGGATGAGCTATTGGATGACAAGTGGGTGGTAGAGTGGATAAGTGACTTCCTTGAAGGAAGGAGTCAGAAAGTGAGAGTGGGGGGCACCTTGTCAAAGGAAGGAATAGTAACGTCAGGGGTGCCAC
>PNEQ01109298.1:0-37531 GCA_003012365.1 Medauroidea extradentata
TGTGTTCCAATACAAAATTACGTTCCCATTTTTTCTTCGATATAATACTCGCAATTCCGGTAACAACTTCACATTTTAAGCTAAGCCAAATACAAAAACAAGTCAAATCTTCCACCAAATTACTACTAGCGCTCGGCGACATGAAGGAGTCACATTTTATTCCTCAGTGTCAAGACCTCTACCTTCTTAGACCGTGCGCGCATTATATATGTATATCTACGAGAAGAACACACACTTTAAACTATGCAACTATAGTTCCACAAATTCAGCACGTTTATTTTAAACATAATTTTTCGAGCCTCTCAAAATGTCCAAAATTGTTTTTTTTTTTTTTCGGACTGCCGTATCTGTAAATGTAACAACCAGATTCTAAAAGCACAACTATACAAACAAGTGGTTGACTTTGACCTATGCAAGTCACAAATAAAATTATGTGGTCATCGCTTAAAGTATCATAGGAAAATTAATAGTAGTAAAGCACTGCACGCCATCTTAGTAGCTTGCGCGGACAGACGATAATGTATTACATACGTCGTCCAACGGCAGTACCGCTCCTGCTTCACACACACAAACGCAGCCTACCTAGGCAGGCCCCTTAAGGGTTCTCAAGTGAGGAAAAATCGTAATTTTATATTTGCATGAAATAGTATTAGTTTTCCTAGTACACTTTCTTATTACAAAAAAAAATTATTCAGCCAGTTTTCCCATTATGGCACATAAAAGTCAAAATTTACTCGTTTTTAGTTATTATAAACAGCAAAAACCCACTAACGTAATAAAATGAAAAAATTCACACTGAAACCGCATTTAACGGGTTACTGCTTGATATGATTTTAAATTAATGATAAAAATTTGTTGTATTTTAAAAAGTCGATGAATGCTGTAAAAAATTCAAAATTTCAGAATATTTTTGTTTAATTCAAAGAAAATTTGAAATGGATTTTAGACACGTCAAGCAGTAGCCTGTGACACGTAGTTCCTGTGCGGATTTTTTTTATTTCATTATGTTTATTGGTTTTCGCTGCTTCAAGAACCAAACACGTGCAAATTTTTACTTTGGAATGCCGTTATGAGAAAACCGGCCGAGCTAAATTTTTCTGTAACATTAAAATGCACTCCCAAATAACGTCTACAAAACTTTCATAAAAATATCAAATTACTGTTTTTCCTAATTTGAACACCCTTAATACGCTCTCGACTGTGGACATTTACCGCCTGGCTACCAACACTCAACAATGATTTCTTGACTTGTGAGAATTACTCGAGATTCACTTCTTGTCAGCTAGAGACAGTAAAAATGTCACCCATAAGGGTGAGACTGGTGTGATGGTAAAGCATAACAACACATTTATGCGCAGTGCGCGGTGCTCAGTATTGGCTCAGATTTGACCATTTGACACGGTGGTGGCCAGTAGGCCAAAGGTCCCTGGTTCGATTCCCGCATACGGACCAAATATACAATTATCTCCCTGCGTCTAGAACTGGGCATTGTGTTGTCCCCCAATATAGGCTGTCCGGGATAAAGTGAGCACTCAGGAAAGCCCTGCTAAAGTTCTATTTTCAACAATTCGTATCTTTCCGCACGTAACGGCTAACTTCTCTGGACACGTCACTTGATGCTTGCGCCTGTAAGATAAATTCTGCAGTCTGTATGAATAGATGCTGTTAGATGAAAATAAATGTTTATTAATTATATAAAATAAAATAATGTCGATTTCGGTTGATTTTGTTTCTGTATTGTCGTATTTAAATCTAAAATTTCACAGGACCATATTGCGTTATTTTGCTGCCAACTATACAAGCAGTAAGGCAACTTTAGTTAAGGCCATGATTAGAGATGATGGTTTATCGCGGAAAAACTTGACTATTTGCTAGGCTTCAACATACGTTCAACTTATCAAAAGATTACTGGCTTTTCCTTGTACGTGGAGCTACTGCCCTATTTGACTAAGCCAATAAGAATGCCGCTATTTTAATATGTAATGCATGTTATTGGTCTGCAGACAGCTACGTTGTGTCAGTGTTTTCAAGGCTATGTTGACGCAAAACATTTTCGCGATATACCATCATCTCTAGCCATGATCTTTTATTTATTTCCAACAATTGCAAATAACTCGAATATTATTTAAACAAATGCTTTGAAAAGATTTGTGACTGTATAGTCATACGATACAAAATTTTGCCAGGGCGTTTTTTAAAATAATGTACCGTTTGCTTGCAAAAATTATTTTGCTTCCATTTTGACAGCAAAATATATGATATTTCAGGGGCAAAAATCTAAAAATCCGTTTGGGGTATCGCAACAGAAAAATTCAGATACAAACTAAGATATATAAGGGTTAAAACTACCAGAATTAATTTTTGATATATGTATTAATTTTCGTTAAATAAAATATTTTCTAAACCTCTGCAAAACTAAAGAGCGATGCCTTGAATTATATGCAGTACCGGCTAGTGATATTTTTCATAGGTTAAATATTTAGCGCTAACTTTATCCCGAACGACTCATATTTATTCCCATCGCACGAAAGGCAAGCTTGATCCTCGTCCGGCCGTGCATCATGTGTTTGTTCGCTCTAAACACCAAACCCGCGTCCGGGATGAAAATTCATCATCATTTTTATAGAACTATAACCTGTAAGAAATATGGCTTGAAGTGAAACGAATGCTTCTCCACTTCTGTTTTACTACCCAGGATGAATTTTTACAGAATGCAGTTTATACCTTTTTTATAGACCGAAACACATGTATTTATTACGAAGGCGTTTTATTTTAAAACCATAGAAGAATAGTTAGAATTGTATTTTACTTTAAAAGATAAATATATTTAGAAAAAAAAATAAACCGTTACATTTAAAACAGAATACGTGTAACGTTTTACACACTGTTAAAGCGATAGGTGGTTACTTTTCAACTGTCCCAAGAAAGTTATGTCACATCTGTGACTATTTTTTAATGATAATTACTATTCGGTTTTTTTTTAACTCTGACGCGTTTTGTAACTACGGACCAACTTGCGATTTTTTTTAATTTTGATCATATATTTGAAATAAAAATTTCATTTTGATATTTAAAAACGCTTACATATATTTTTGTGAAAAAAATTTGGACGTTTTACATTTGCCAAATTGGTATCTCAAGACTAATATTTCATGGGTTGAATCCCGTTTGTGTAACTATATGAAATCAACAGCCAATTATTATAAATTGTTTTTCTCCAGAGTTGCTTTTATACAGCGTGTTGTTAGTCCAGAGGTACTACTTGTGCGGTAGCATTTTAGCGCGAGAAGGGGATGTAACGAAGTAAGGGGAAGGCTTCAGAAAGAGCACCATGAGAAAATCTGTCGGCGTCGTTTCACCCCATCCACAACGCCCCGCGTGGTAATGAACTAGAAGTACTTCGCCGCAGCACTTCCCACGAAAGCCTCGTCCCCCTCCTGCAACCCCCCCCCCTTCTCCAGACGTAGAAGAAACGTGGGGGCACGAGCAGGTGAACTCCCGCGAACTTCGCCTCCCGTCCGCGCCTTTCCGGCAAACTGCTAGCAAGGGGGCTGTAGGGGTGCCTCCCCCCACCCTTTAACCTTGTTCGAGGGTTGGGCGACATGACGTGAGCCCGAGCACCCTACCCCTTCTCACTACAGTGTTGCCAAGTTTCTCCTTCAGGTGCAGGCAGGGGAGCGCTGTTGAATCTCCTCCCTTCAGTCGGGGGTTGTAGGCATTTCAAGTGTGCAAGACGCCCTGGCCCCACCCTTCTTCTCTCGTGTTTGGGAAGTTGGCGAGAAAACTTCTCAGCGACGCGTGCCTGCTTTCGCATGCGAGAGCCGTTTCTCCTCTCTTTGAAATGAAAATCAAATATCTAATGCGGCAACAACTCCCCCCCCCCCCGTGCGGTGGCGGACTGCATCCACAGTCTAGCACGTATCTTGGGGTGCGGTGCACGCCGTCAACTGTAGCGGTGACCAACATTTCTCAAACGACACGGTAATGATAAACAGTATTGCATATCTATAAACTTATATTAATATTTAAATACATGTGCATCTTGCAAATTATAACTCAGGCAGCACGGCGCCTAGGCATATTTCACACTCGGGTCAACTATATAATTAATTTAACAATAAAAATGAATTAAAGGCTAACATGTAAATACTTGTCAATTTGTTTTTTTAATATAAATAAGTATAAAATTAATATATTAAAAACTTTACATTCAGATAGATAATTTACAACAATTATTTCAATTCCGGCTATGATATGAACTTGTTTGGCTTGCAATTTATTTGAAGTATTAAAATTCCTATTACCCCTTGTGATAAAATACAGAAATATTGGGCGGATAAGCTGCCAGTTAGCGAGAGAAGCAGCCTTTAAAAGCTATGTGTAGACCACAATAGTATGTACGACATTCATTTAGTTGTTCAAAGAGGAGTATTTTGCTCTTGTTGGATGTGGTGACTGATTCACACATGGTCAGTCATTAACGTACTTCTCTAACATACAGTAATAGGGTCACACATGTCAAGCATATGGTAAACGAGCACATATTGTATTTAGCTATGGCTGTGGAATGGTTCGCATGTCGCCAGAATAGGGCTACTAACTTTGAACATTTTACTGCAAGTACCATACATAGGGATGATGATTTGTCGCAGGAAGAGTTGATTGTTTGCTGGGTTTTAATTAAATGTACGTATTTCCGACACTTTTCCTTTCGTTACTGATGAGTCCCTATTTCTCTGGAACAACGCTAATTGAGGACTTAACATTCAAAAGTGGCTAATTACCATTTTCGACAAAAATTAGTTAGGTACATAGAAAGGTGCCAAAACATTAGGTCGAAGACATACCTAAAGTGCTATCTCCTAGTGATATTCATGCGCGCCGTACATCAGCACAATTAGATGGTTGGAGTAACATCAACGCGTTCTAGTTCTAGTGTTTTGTATAAGTAACTGCTCAATTGCTCCTGTTTACTACTTTCCTATTGTAAGAAATATGTGAACGCATTTGGATAATTCCTTGTCCATTTGTTTGTCGCAATATACTGTTTTCGTCATTATCTCGAAACTTACCTTTTGGCACTTAGCCCCTTATGAATTTTAAGTCTTCAATTATTAGAGACCGGAAAAATTCTCGGGTTCACTGATCTGTAGGATTGCCTTCAAGAATATCAGTGAACTCCAGCAGGCAACAGCTAATCGTTGGCTGCTCGCTGATACAGTGAAACTTAGGCATACAGTTACTCGCAGCTTTATTATTTGCTCACCGCCTACCAAGTGGTGTTAAATAAGTCAAAGTCCAGTCACGAAAGTGGCACGAACTTCGAGTAGTTTGAATTAAAGCTTGTGCCGATAATAAAACGCGAATTTTACTGGTTCCCACTATTTGTAATATGCTATGACTAGAGATAATGGTTTATGACGGAAAAACTTGAAATTTCGCTACATTTTAACACACGTTCAGCTTACCAGAAGATTACTGGCTTTAGCCTGTACGTGAAGCTGTTGTCCTCTTTGACTGAAACAATAAGAACCCTGTTATTGTAATGTTTGATGCCGGTTATCGGCCTGCTGACAGCTACGTTGTGTCAGAAGTTCACCGATTCATATACGTTGCAAGAAACTACAGTGTTTTCAAGGCTACGTTGCCACAAAACATTTTCGCGACATACCGTCATCTCTAGCTATGACTTAATAGCTGTGATTCGTCTGTAAGCAGATTAACTATGCCACATAACTATTTTCCAATTATACAAGGCCCTGGATGCTACACTGATTTAGAGTAAGTGCTGGCAGAAAAGATTCTGGCGATTTTCTGCCATCTTTATCGATACATTTAAGCGGTCAGATATGCGTGATCCCGTGGCATGCATATCAGTGGCGAGGCGTTATAATTTTCCACGGTAAGCGATATAAGATCCGACTATACACTCTGTGCACGTGGCAGTTGTGTTGTTGAGACCTAGGTGTATTACTGGAAGATTCATACATTGCCTCTTCCATGCTCCTGACTGTGGAGTGTGCCTCTACCAGTCAAATGGTTCCACAGGCAGCTGAGAATTCTGCATAGTCATTGCTAACCACTACTTGCACCAGATCACTTCATGCATCGCCACTGCTGCATGTACCAAATTAGGGTTGTTTATTACAACTGACATGGTCTAAAGTAAGTTCATCTACACTCGTCTAAATATCATTTTAATCACTTCACTTCAAGTCGATAAAACCACGACGCTACACTACGAAAGTTTCTACGACTGGCGAAAGCGTCGCTACCCGCCGATAAACCTACTCGTGATGAATTTGTTCATTGTGGCACCAAATCCGACCAAGCCTTGAATACATGTCTGGAGCCAAACCAAGTCAACTACCAGCACTTCGCCGCGCGCCGTTACAACAATCAAAGACTACTTTTATGTGGGTCTGCATCTTGTTGTATGGTACACCCAACCAAAGAAGTGGAAAGTGTTGGTCTGTGCTTATGGTGAACATCTGCCAGGCCCCCATATGGTGTGCAGTGATTCGGCCTACAGTAGTTTATAAAAAAAATACTTAACATGTGTGAGTGACGTCTGATAAGGAAAAGCATTTGAAGAATGCTACATGAGCGTATACCAACACCAAGCCAATAAAGTTTTATTTACAACTTAATTTATTATGACCGAAAAAAAAGTGTGCTTTTGCCGTGTTTCTGAGGTATGAAGATATTGGAGCAGAACGCATAGTCGTGAGTGCTAATAAGGATGAAGTAAAGAGAGTATGAGGTACGGGCGAAATGATAGGAAAACCGGAGTACGTCAATAAAACCAGCATAGCATCAGCATACGTACTGCGAACATGCATTATTAATTGGCTAAATTGATAATCGCTACCATAAAATGGTGCTTCGTAAGTCGCTCCAAGTAAACTTGACTTAACAAATCACCGTTTCTATTTTACACTTCATTTGTTATTGGAACTCCCAAATCCTTAAACAATTTTCTTCGCACCTCATCGTCAAATCAACTTATTACATTTTTTAATAATGAAGAAATTTCTCGGTTGATTTTGGGAATATGTCATGCTGTTGTACCTGTATATGTGTTCGAACTCATTTACTCAAATGAGTAGAGTGTATATCATAAAATTGTATGTGAGAGGTTAATGCTGTGCATAATTTACTGATCGAAAATTATTTGTAGTGATAAGTTACTAAAATTACACATCCTCGTAAAACCAGTCGTAAGAGATCGATAAAAAGAAACTTTGGTGGAAGAATGAGTGAAAGGAGGGATAGGCGCGAAAATGTAGGTTATATATACCAGTGTTTCATTGTCCTCTTTACATAAGCTGTACAGATATCTATTTTTGTTACTTCATTTAAGACCACACTGTAATTTACATCGACCCGGGAAACTTCGAGTCAGTTGAAACTGTTCCCTCCTGGTGCCTAGTGACTCAACGAGTTGAGAACAATTTAGAATTAAATGTATCGCAATTTTTTATGTTTCAGTGGTAATTTGTGTTCAATGACAGTGTAAAGGTTATTTAACAACAGATTATAAATTAAACAGAATTATACTTGCACAGACAATGTTAAAAATTTAAAAAAGAAAATACATTTATATAGGTTCTCATAGGCTATGAAGATTTTTTTAGATATGAGCTGTGGAAACTTTTTTTACTTTGAAATTTTTGGTTCATAGTTGGAAAGTAGTTGTTAAACACGTGATAGGAATTTTGCATTTAGTATAGCGTTGGACCGAGACTATATAATCAACAGGATTGTATTAACACAAAATATTAAATGAAGAAAACAGTCCTATCAATTTGTATAGGCTATTTAAAATTTTCTAGATGTAAGTATTGGAATTGCAAATGTTTGAGACTTTGAAATGGTTGGTTGAACTTACGAGACAAGTTAATGAAGATACGACTGGCATTTTGCATGCAATTTAATACTGAACGAAAAAAAAAAAAAATGAGAAAGCATTTTTGTTGCCTAATTTAATAGGCTATGAATAATTTTCTAGACTTGAGAATCGGAAGAACAATTCCTCCGAAACTTTTAAAATTAAGCTGATTGTCGGGGAAAAGTTTGTAAACATACGACTGGCGGTTTGCACGTTAATGTTAGACCACAATAATAAAACCAACATAGTTGCTAGGTGCCACAATAATGTTTAAATCTGGTGCTCATAATTGAGCTTGACAAAACTAACTTCGGCTCTATTTAGCCTAGGATAACATAAGCTATACATATAGACTTGCGACAAGCTTGCTTGGTCGGCCCGATGCAATTAACCTACCCAGTCATCTATAAGGCATAGAATCCCACACCTCAATAGTATTAGGCCTCTCATGACTAGTAGGAATGAAAAAAAAAAGTTGGTAAAGGGAGGAATTGAGGATTGAAAGTAACAGACAATGCCTAACATCTGGGTCCAGAACACTCAGCTGCCGTGGTGGTAGTGGGCAACTGAGGAGCTGGACAATCCGCATTTCTGGTTTCCCACCGTAAACTTTGCTATCATAGTAAGCTCCGTCCACCCCTTCCAACGACCTGCTGGAGTGCCGCGAATGTGTCGCGCTCTCGGAAACTGAAACGCGGTGGCATACTTCACCCTCGAGTACGAGTGCGGGAACAGCTGGAAAGAGAGGAAGGATCGTTGTGGAGCTGCGACAGTTGAACACAAACACTCGAGCTTGCCCTCACCCCTAGCTCCACTCTCCTACCACGCAGCTACGTCGGCAACATCTCTTCCCGCTTATTTAGGCCACGATGTGGGTGCATCGTAACCCCTTAAACTCCCCTCGAAACTGCCCCATCCCCTAACTTTTCCAACCCCTTCTCTCGCACACCCTGCGTGCCGGATTCCAGTATAAACAAAAGTTCCACAGTGGCGGCAAGGCAGGGCGTATGCTGAAAAAATAATAAATGTTGGACCCTCCCACCCTTTCCTTCCTTCTCTTCTCCTGCCGAACCTAGTTCCCGCGTTCTTTCCCCGACCCTGCATCCCACTACACCCACTTCCTCCCCCGGGGCTCGCATTTTCTACTTCCCTCTTCCTGTTTCGCTCGGAATCTCGCCGCAGCCCAGCTCTTCCGACTTCCTGGACACGGCGGCACCACCGAGAAAACTGCAAACTGCTAATTCCCTGCTACTTTACTCTTCTCTCGCGCTACTGCTGTCCAGTTTATATTCTGTCGTGTTTTCCATTGGATGGGCTTTGGATGAGTAAGAGACCCTCTCTTCTACGTAAATTATGTATTCATACACACAATTTTTATTTTCCCGAACTTACGTATTCTTTTTGAAGTTTTCAATACTAACTGCTGGTATTTACTTTGAATTAGCAGAAGAAAAATTTGTATTAGAAATGAATTTATATTTAAAAAATATCTAAAAAAATTACTTCGAAAAGATGGTTACACAACAAGAATTACATTTTAAGTATTTTCGTCGTCGATTTTGGATTTTGCAAGTTATTAGAACAAATAATAAAAATATAAGGATGGGGGAGACAGGCAGAGATGGAATAGTTTATGGCAAGAAACATACTAACAATGATATTCCACTCTATGGTAAATATATGCTATTAGTGTGAAGGGGCAGGTAGTTAACAAGCGTGGCTTGTTCTGTAAATACTGCCCGGGAACAAATAATTGCTTTATTCTATAGTGCAAAACGTTATCTAAAAAGTAAACACTCCCACAAGTAACATTTTCATTTTTAAAAAAATTATCTCCATAAAGATTCATTAAAATATTTATTGGCAAAATCAAACTAGCCTAGCATACAGTGTAAATTAAAAAGTACAGGGAATAAAGGTGTCATGTGGTAGGTAGCTACTGAGAGCTCCAACATTACATATAAAATTACTGTAAATTAAAATAATAACTGTCAAAAATGTACATTATATTAAAATAATTGGCAAAACATTTTATGAGTTACATAAGAAATTAAATCAAGTACTTAAAAGCGTACCGCTAGTAATCGCTTTATATGTGTAAATGTGAGCCAGTCCTACGAGTATGTATCAAAGACGAAGTGAAGAAACTATGGGATGTACAGTTTTTTTAACTAAAATATAATTAGAAGTAATTACTAATGTTCATAATTATTCAGAATAAATAGGCCTACATTCTTTCTCTGTTGATCAAATAAAATCACTGTGTATGGACAATTGTAAGTGGCATTTTAAATGTGCCACTTTCAAATATCTCATCATACGTGATTGATAAAGCCACAAGTTGGTAGCGAAAAGGTTTCACATTATTAAGTTTCAATGCTTTACGTACACATCGGCAGTTCTGCTTTATGGATGACAGCGAAGCGTTTTTACATCACATCTCTCCCTTGACAGCTACTGTCAGAATAAGGTTATTGTGGCACCGTACTAATGTGTTTTGCCGTCAGAACAAAAAGAAAATATCCAATAACTAACCAGGAAGCTGAGTTGCAGATGTACACATACGCTTGAGACAACTTTGGGTTGTCTTGAGTAAGTTTGGACGGTAAAATTGGCAGCTGTGCCGTAGATTTTAGAACCCCTCAAAAGTATTATTACATTTAATTATGAGATGTATAATATTAACATTTTAATTGTTATATTTTATTAGAACCATGTTTAGTCTCAGCGTAATTAAACACTTTCACCGACATTTATAATAAATTGCCAAATAACTTGCGTGAATTATTTAATAGTGACATCAAAGAATTTAAAAAGAAATTAAAATTAGCCCTGTTAGATCATTTTTATTACTCTGTTAAGGAATTTATTGATGCATAGAACAGGAAATGAAAATGAAAGATTGCTGATATATATGAGAGTGTATTTATGTATATGTAATTGTGTTAAAAAATATGATTTTGTAAACCTTAGTGATATGTTACATTTTAATTAGTGACTTCATGTATGATGATTTTATCCTACAGTGCTACGATTGTACAACATTGTTTTGACATTGTGAAGAATGTTATATATGTTTATAATTGTCAAGTTTATGTGATTACCTTATGTATTTTACTGACATCCTCCATAGCCCTTTGGCATTTGCCATGGAATTGGACTCCAAGGAGTGAAATAAAAAAAATAAATATACTGTATGGTATAGTAACAAGTGTGGTTGCGAGGTAAGCCGCGGCGAGCGCTAACGTCGGGTGTGCTGACGGCGAGCGATGAGTAGTGAGCGCGGAAGTGCAGAAGGAAGAAGAACATCAAGTCCTTCAGTAGCCGCCGTCGTGGACGGTTCTGTTTTTTAGATCCTGTGTCGGGAATTCGGCACATTACGTGTTTGTGATGTCCTGGAAGTTTCTAGAATTTGATTGTGTTTTCTGTTATTGGATATTGGTTCTAATTATTGTCTCGTTTCGTATATTGATTGTAGTTATTGGCCGTGGGCGAAAGCTAGAAGCCACTTTTCACGTAAAAAAAAAAAAGAAGAAGAACATGGACTGGACTGACGACGAGCAAAGAGGGAGGACGTACTGGGAGTTCGGGGCGTGGACAAGCCACGTAATGTTGAATAGCTTGATAATCTATATGTGTCTGATGAAAATAACTTCATTTTCATCCCGGAAGAAATCATAAAAAACCCTGCTACTGCGTGGTATGTTGGAATCGCGCGGCGAAGCAAGCAGTGAGGTTCGCCGGCCAGAGTCAACTGCAACATGTTCACCAGTCGGAGTTCCGCCACGCCGTGAATGCCGGCCCAAGGACAGACAATTTTCGTGCCACGGGGGACATAGTTTCACCAGGAAATATATGGGTTGATAAGGTATGAGGTGACTGAAATACTATTGCCAGAATTCCCGGGCAGTTTAACGATATGAAGATGTGTAGTCACGTAATAGCGACATTTCTACTATCGCTCGCCACGTAATTCAAACTTCTACGATTTAGTGTGGACAACTTTCGACTAATAATGAGTAATGCTTGCTACTTAATGTACTCGATTAACATTTAAAAGCTCCGGTACACCAAAACGTTTTCGTGTAGTAATTGTTAATAGTTAAGAGATGTTAATAAATAATACTTTTTTATTACGTAATTAATTTAAATATCTCCATCTATCATTTAACTCGGCTAGAAACTAGTAAATGGGTTTTATAACAAGGGATGTGCCCATAATCTATGTTTGGGGTGTTAAGTTTATTTGTGCACAGAGTGAGGCCCTAGGGCATGTCGCCACACGCTATTAAAACTCCTCGTGTCTCTAGTGGTCGATGATAGAGATCCACATTCACATGCTTGAGCTATACTTTGGACAATCATTCTGTAGGACTTCTTGCTTCACCTCACTGTCAAAACAAATAATGTCGTAATTGAACTATTACTGCAATTAGGATGATCTTTGAAAGAACTGTGCAATGGGAGTGCATGACTGGATTCATTTACTTGGACATACTCCATTGCGAAATAAATGACTGTCAAAAGAAAACTAAAAATAATACAAGAAAACATAAATAAGCAGAGTATGCTTTAGTCATCAGGATACATAGACAACATGCAATTCCAAAACTGGAATCTGGTCCGATAAAACAAGGAACAAACAGAAAATAAAAGAAATAACAAGAATATAAAAATAGCTAAGTTGACATGCGACACAACGATGAGACGAAACAAAAACACAAACAGATACAACAAACAACACAACGATGAGACTAAACAGAACACAAAGATGTCGGACACAACCAGAAAGAACAACAAACGACACAACGATGAGACTAAACAGAACACAAAGATGTCGGACACAAACAGAAAGAACAACAAACGACACAAATGATGAGACGAAACAAAACACAGTAGTTTTCCAAACAGTCAGTATTAATGACGTTAGGATGTTCGCCATTGCGATTAAATATTGCTGAGTCACAGAAAGCCTACAGTGGAACGAAGAATTTGATACGCAAAAATTACTAAATAGAAAATCCACAATATTTTATGCAATGAGTCTAAATAGTAAACGTTTGTATAAATTTTACACTTCTATATTAAATTTAGAAATTAAATGCAAAGTATTTTAGTTATTATTTGTTAGTTATGTACTTAGCATTACTTCTCTCACTTTCTGTGAAAATTTGTTTTTCTCTTCCACACTGTAATTTAGTTCAATTTATATAACAGTCGTGGCTTCTAAAACGCAAAAATTAATAAATAAATAGTCTTTGTTAACGAATAAACTACAAAATTCTGAGATGCCATAAGAAATGTTTTTTCCACACGCTCTATTATTCCTAGATAATTTAATATGTAGTCTGTCTCACGTAAGGCGAAGTGGGTGGGTTTTCCAACTTATTGAAATAGTGTGCTTAAATTGTTCCCACCAAATTCTTTAATAATGCTCTGTTTTTGGTAAATATCAAGAGTAACTACTCATGAAAACTGCATAATTGTAGTAATTACGATTAATTACATCGAATAATAACAGTAATTAGTAGTCGCGAATAACAATTATGCCAACATTCTACAAATTCGATAGTGGGGAGGGCTATGAAGATCAGGGGAATTGTGGAGTAAAAATACGTAAAAGAATTATATTTATTACCTTAAATACACTAATTACGATTAATTTTACGTTAATATAACAGGAAAAAACATGCACGACTACCGCAAAAAGCCTACAACTCGATAGTAGGGAGGACTATGAAGAACACGGAAATTGTGGGGTAAAAACACGTACGTTAACAGTAATAAACAGCTGAAATGTACTATTTACAATTAATTTCAGTTAAGTATAACTGATATAAATAGCTGCCTGCAATGAATACACGTGCATTACATTATATAGTGGTAAAGGGATGTACAGATCTTGGAAATCGTTAAAAGTACGCAAAATATTACGAACAAGCATAAAAATAGTTTATTCACAATAACAGACACAGTTTAAACTCATTCTACCACCAATTTAAGACGCTGAAAATAGTTACTGAAGTAAATTCGTATTTTTTAGCATATTGCACGAATGCACTAGTACATACGCATTAAATTCACGTTGTATGCATGTTGAATCGATGTTACACGTCTTTAATGCCCATTATAAAACGTATTTAACGCATTCAATCTGCAATAGAAGCCACACAAATTAAATAATGTACACTGAACAACATACATTTGTGTAATGCATGATTAGTACTTACTCTACTCCTTCGCGAATACAAATTCTTCGCCACAAACAGTAAATGATGCATTGGTTCCTCTTCCGTCGCGGTACCTTGGTCAATAATTCTCCACACACGTATGCAAAACGTATTTGTTGCTGTGTCTCAATCAGCAAAATTTAACTAATACCCACTATCCACGAGAGCTGCATATTCTAAAACGTCCATAAAACACACACTACATACACTACTATTATCCCGCGAAGCATTATTACTTGTAACGGTCATTTGTACCACAAACCGTCGAATTTTCCCTTAACACACACACCGCTACGCAAAGACACCTACTCACAACCCGGTAGCTAAAATGCAACTGGAATTGCCGGGAAAAGAACAGTAGAGTAACAAATTACGTCTACTTTCAGTACAATCCGCTAGGAATGCTACTAGCACATCAACATACAACATGGCGACGGGGTGCAACACGTCTCTGGGACTTAGAATTTAGACGAAAAACGGCAAAATTCAAAGTAAGTAAACTACAATTTTCTTTACATACGACTCATTTTCATCACCGTACAAACATTTTCTCTTAATAAAATTTACCTGTAAAACCGATAGCTTAGTCCCTTCGCGATGAGTAGCTACTCTTGATATTTACCTTTATAGGAAGTATCTCAGTTTTTGGTGTGTAGAATTTTAACACTTGCATGTTTCTCCCTCCAGTTTTTTATTGTTATTATCATTGGTACACATACATCCAGTATGTCAAACATTTTCAACTGCAGATTGTCGCATATCAATACTAAAAATCTTCCGAACTAAAAGGAAAAAAGTCATATATTTTAATTCAGAAGATTTATAATTTTGAATTAAGATCGATTTGATCTGCCACACTGGATATATGTGGACCAATGACAATAATAAATATATATATATAATCACTCATCAACGCACAGCCCGAACCGCTGAACCTAGAAATGTTAAATATTCAGCGTAGCTTCACCTCACAGCGTAGGCACCCATTAAGGAAGGATTTTTCGAAAATCGAAAATTAAAGAGGTGAAAAGTGGCAAAACGTGTTTTCGCGAAATTCTTGATAACTCTCTAACCTGATGATATATTCTTAATATTTTTACTTCAAAACATTGCCTAAGCAAATTTATATTTCTTAATTTTTCGAAATTTGGAAATTAAGGTGATGAAAAGCCTTTAAATGTGTAAAAAGGAAAAGGTAATATCCATATAGTAAGGTAATTATCACTTGTTTAATTTGTTCTCAGTTCAAGTCACTTGTAAGAAAAAAAGAACGTCTGTAAATGTTATAAGAGATTTTTTTGTGTCTGCATACCATAAAGTTATACATGGGGCTAAAATACATTTACCAATGAAATCTAAGTAATTGATAATTAGAGTTTAGTGAATATAATAACACAGTAGAAAATTTGATTTATAATAATAAAGACGAACATCACACAAAGTAGTAAAAACATTACACAACTCTCGAAAAGTGAATATTGACCACGGAGAAATAACTCAAAAATTGCAATCGATATGTTTTTTGCTCTACAAAAGACAGTTATTGATTATAATCTCTACATATAAAAATGAACACTGACTGACTGACTGACATATCAAACTGCAGACCAAACCACTGGACCTAGAACCGTGAAATTTTTTGTGTGGGTTCCCCTCAGGTCGCAGGCGAGTACTAAGAATGGATTTTTCGAATTTAGACCTCTAAGGGGGTGAAAAGGGGTGAAATGTGTTTCCTAAGTAACGTCGATAGAGCTCGAACCCGACGGCCTATCATCGTGATTTATACTTTAATATGACACTAATAAAAATGCATATTAGCCGTAAATACCCAAAAAAAGTCTTAGGATTTTTTGAAATTCAACCCTCAAGCGGTAAAAACGGGCAAAAATTTTTTTTTGTGAATCATCTATTTCACTGGAACACAATTGGCTATCGTCGTGACTTTTACTATAATTGGTTACGTATACAAATGTCTATTACATGACTCCAAAACGTTTCGAAATTCTTTAATTAAGGGGGTGAAAATACGTGAAATGTGTTTTCGATTATTCCTCCATATCTATCGAACCAATCGAGATATCGAAGTGCTTTTTGCTTTAGATTAATGATTTTGTAAATATCCCAAATACCATTAAAATATATATTCCGAATTCGGCCCTAAAGAAGATAAAATGCAGTTCACTCGACATCAGCTCACATATATCATCTCACTAATCTCAAGATTGGGGCACCAAATACGTTTCCGCGAAACCTTTTCCCACCAAAACATTCTAATTGCATTAAACTTCAAGTGAAAATTTTGAAAATATGTAATTGACGGCACCGTCAACAATGGTTGTGCATATGATAAATCAGACGTTTTTCATTCGATTAACCACATACCTTTAGGTGTCTGTACTTACCACACAACGTAAAAATTGCAGAGCTTTAAATAAGGCCCAGGCGAAGTCGCTGTTAGTGACAGGAACAAACTTAAGACTGCTTTTCGCGTGGACAGCTATAGCTTCTTATCCTGCTACAGAGTTAGTTCAACAAGCCGCTTGGACATTTTAACACTTTATGACTGAAGTATCAATCTTGTGTACAAAGAGGTTTTTCAGTTAAAGTAAATAGTATCAGTTACGAATAATACTCCCGAGCAAAGCCGCGGCGGACTGCAAGTAGACAAGTAAAGATGAATTAAAAACAAAGAGGTTCTGCAATTAAAGTACGCTCAGTTAAGTGAACTGGATAAAGCTGTTTGTATTTGTTGTATTATTTAACAGCTAGCTTAATATTTATTTGCTTTCGAACATCATTTGGGGATGTTTTATGTTTCATTACGTACTTCTAGCTAGGTATGCTGATCGACGTTTTCTTTTTCAGCAATATGTCATTAATTTCATCGGCCCTGTTGTTCTTTGGTGTCAGAATTGCACGTTCGTACAACCAGTCAATGGGCTTCTATCAATATATACATTTACTAAGGGATCAGCCATTTTCATTACTAATCTTCCTCGACTTGCAGGTATGATGATCTGTCCATCAGATACCAGGATATCACCCATCGGCAATTTTTAGTAGAATATTAGAGAATTGCTCAGCAAGATATCAATTTTAATTGATAAAGATATACAGAGAAAAATCATCAATTAATACGTAGTTAAAAGTTGGTTACTCTTTCCTATAGTAAACATGGTTGAAGCCACACCGGGACAGATAGTATATACATATGCGATTTGCGAATTTGCAAAACACACATTAAACCGTGCAGTAGAAATCCACATACGACCATATGAAAGATTACGTATGCGGTATTCAGATTGTGACCTGCACTGAACTTAGTTGCAGACTTTCGAGCAATAAAATCATTTGGTCACCGCTTAATGTCCCATAGCAAAAACCGTTCGGCGAGAAGCTTGCACGCTAGTTCAGCTCTTGGCTCGTTGAGGCGACGCGGCATTTGATGCGCGCTTCAAGGTCGACCTTACTGCTCCGTCACTTTTGAGCCTCTCATGCGCTGGTAGGCGGCGCTTTAAAACGTAATCTCATATATACATGTATGCATGCATACACGCACACACACAGGCACAGGATGTCCACAAACAAACGCGTAATAACCACGCGACGAGAATAATGGGTTAGATTAGAGATGAAAATGTTTGTGGCAAAATGTTGTACTGTGACATTTTACGTGCAGATTGTGGCATTGTTGTAGGTAGATATTCCCCTCTTGCGCTCTACGTCCAGGTGTTACTATACACTTTGTGTCAAGAAAACATAGACTCATATTTGGAATGCTCTGGGTTTTAACGTGCACATATAATATGCAGGTTAGAACATTATTAGTAAGATAAGTAAGATATCAGCGGAGCGCAAGTGAGGATTAACTACAGTACTGTGTTGCCACATCCTGCGTATAAAATCTCGTTGTTCAACATTTTGCCACTAATATTTACGTCTCTAATTTAGCCTAGGATTAGCGTGGTGTGCTTATTTTTTTGTTACTGGACATCCTGTATATATACTGGACATCCTGTATATTTACTGGACATCCTGTATATATATATATATGTATATATACTGGACATCCTGTATATATGTATATATACTGGACATCCTGTATATATGTATATATACTGGACATTCTATATATATACTGGACATCCTGTATATATAGGATATACTGGACATCCTGTATATATATGTATAAACATCCTGTATATATTTATAAACATCCTGTATATATTTATAATCCTGTATATATATGCATAAACATCCTGTATATATATGCATAGACATCCTGTATATATAGGATATACTGGACATCCTGTATATATATGTATAAACATCCTGTATATATTTATAAACATCCTGTATATATTTATAATCCTGTATATATATGCATAAACATCCTGTATATATATGCATAAACATCCTGTATATATATGCATAAACATCCTGTATATATGCATAAACATCCTGTATATATGTATATATTCATAAACATCCTGTATATATATGCATAAACATCCTGTATATATGTATATATTCATAAACATCCTGTATATATATATATATATATATATATATTTATTTATTTATTTATTTATGTTGATTCTTGAAGCGTTAACGTTACACACAGGAATTATTACTTACATAATTGGGCGCAAAAATGTATTATTAATGTGGGTCCTATTCCAAGTATTTTCAATGTAATTCGAAACATTTGAAACAAGACGAATAAACAGCACAGAAGTAAACCAGCTATGTTTTATCAGTTCGTACTGTTTGTATTGGAACTTCAACCGTCACAGATAAACCACACCAGTTTAGCGCTTCATTAATTGTGCAGATTTTTAATGACATGTCCTGTGTAACGTGCTCCATCGGTAAACTAGACAAAACAGTTCAACTGCAGAGTTTCATTTAACCACGGAGAAACATGTACGTTGCAATTATTGTTACAACTGATGTCACGAATAAGCCATGTATGTGGCAGCAACTCCTCGTAATTCATTCTGGATTTACAGGATGTGAGGTAATTAGCGGTTCCGTCTGTCCCGATAGAATCTGATGTAAAAATTAAATTGAAAACACTACGTATTTGGTAAAAAGTCGCATGGCCAATAGTTTACGAAAAAGATTTCATTAAATGTAAAAAAAAAAATGATTTGGAAGGGAAGGATAAGGTAATTCGAGGATATGGGACTACTTCACGTGAATATGTTACAAAAACTAATAAAAAAACTCGTTCTTAAAATGTTTTCTGACGCTTTATTTGCGAGAAAAATTACATTGTATGGGAAAAACCTCCCCTACACCTTCGTTCTCTATTATTTTGGACCTATCTCGTAAACTACGGGTCTGTCGACATTTTACAAAAAAGTGTTATTTCCCGCTTAGATTAGGTCAATTATTTACGTGGTGCAACCCGTTTGTACGAACAACCTGCAACATATTTCCAGTTACCTGTTTTTTTTTCTAGAACTTTAAAGTAAATTTTCTTGTAAACTAAAGGCCAAAACAACTTTTTACTGAAGAGTTATTTTCTGCTTAGGTAAGTGGGTTTTACGTCTCGTGGACAGCGAGGTCATCATGGACGGCGACACACAACTTGGTACAATGACAGGAGCTGTGAGACGCGTCGGCCATGGCCTTAGTTTCGGACCCATCCCAGTATTCACCTGGAGCGATCTCGGTAGACCATGGAAAACCGAAATCAAAATCGCCGGAGTTAGGGATCGAACGCGAGTCCTCAACGTGTTAGCGTTGCGCCACCTCGCTTGGTTTTCTGCTTAGGTTTGGACGCTAGTTCCCATGATGCAATCCTATATATCCGAATTACCTGAGTCTCTATACACACACACACACTCACCCACACACCCTCATAACATGCACTCATGTATAGACTGTTCACGGTAAAGTAAGCACTACTTAAATTTTTGTTTCAGCCATTTTGCAAACATCTTTAATATTTTTGACCAGAAAACTTCCCTAAAATAGAAAACCACTACAACATTGTTGTACACTGTGAATTTTTTCGGCTTGGTATGTCAGATGGTTTATGCGGCGTACATAAAACCGTAAAGTGCAAAATTTGACGTTTATGACTCCTTACGCGAAAACTATGAGAGATGCAACAATTTTTTTAAAGAAAGATTTTGTCACAATTTATATCTAAAATAAGAAAATAAGTATCTTATAAAAATATAAAAAGACGTTGAAAACTGAGGTATAACTCGCCCTTAACATACAGGCCCAAATAAAATACAGTTTTTGGTTAATAAAAGCGCCGGGGAGTGCTCAGCTTAAAGTCAACAGACTTTACTTTGTTTCTTTGTATTTACTCATTCTGTTTTAAAACATCGTGTCGCCAGAACGTCGGCCCAGAAAGCCAGCCATAACCTCGCTGACCCTCATCTCTCGCGAGTAGTTGTCGCGCGCGGCCATTATGCAAATCGCGGGTGATTGGGGGGGGGGGGGGGAGAATCTCTACCGCAGTGCCACGGCCAACTCGACGGAAGTTTTCCCGTCATGTCCCAGGAGCTCTGGCAGGCGGAGATACCACCACTAGCGTCTTCAACTAACTTCCGCCACTTCACCGGACAAAAAAAATATATACATATCCCTCGTTGGAGCGCGCTAGCTTAATGCTGTTGCCGAGTGTCCTCGGGCATGCTGTAACTTTTACCACAATCTTCCGCGACAAGCGTTGATCTACTGCAGTTGTGGTTCTGACGATGCAGCTCTAGGGAAGTTCCTCTGAAGGTAAGAACATCAGTGGATTATGTAGCTTCTGGGACCGCCGTTGGAATATTGGTTTATGGCGAGGGCTTACAAAATTTTCATGGTTTTTATTATATTTACATCTGTACGATATGATGTTTGTCGATTTGTAGGCATAAATTGTGACCATTTTTTGTTCTAGCTAAAATTTTGTATCTGTCATGTAGTTTTTTTAACTGACTTACAGAAATAAAATAATTCACACTGATGAATGATGGCATAGGCCACGACAAGACGTATGATAAATATAAAATAAAACATTTTTAAATAAAAAAATGATATTTATAAAGAACATAAGCAAATTTCAAAACATAAAAATATATATAAATAATCTTATTTAATGTTGTAGTAAATGTCTTCTCGTAGCCTATGTCATAATTCATCAGTGTCAATTATTTCATTTCTGTAAGTCATTTGGGTCTCATGTGCATAAAACGTTGACATGCTAATTTTCGCCTTTGACATGCCAATTATCAAAAACTATGACCGATACAAAATTTTCGCAAGAGAAAAAAATTATCACAATTTATGTTCACAAATTAACATTGTCTCGTACAAATATAAGTAACGTATATTTAAGTCGTAATCAGTACAGCATATTTTTATATTCTTAATTTGCTGTAGTAATTGCGTCTTAAATATACGTCAAAAGTTCAACTGCGATGTTTTTATTGCAGAGCTAGATAAATGGAATTGATGTTACAATAGCAAATTTCAAATTATTCTTCTCAGAATATTATTATAGCGAAAAATGAAATAATTCAATACGGCAACTGATGCCGAGACTGTGCGGTCTACCACAATTTTCATCATTTTTTAATATTTTATTTGTACCAGATATTTTTTTCTTATTTTAGACACAAAATGTGACTAAATTTGGCTCATATGAAATTCTTTTATCTCTCATAGTTTTTGCGAAATGACTTGTTAAAGTCATATTTTGCATGTTTCCGTATTAATGACTACACTAAAACCAACTGATATACCAAACTAAAAAAAAATCACAGTGGATAAAGACACTGCAGGCTACAATGACATGCTCATAAAATTAAGGAATAAAAATTATTTGTATTTGAAATAAATTGTTGAACATTTAAAATTTTTATTTTCAGTTTTAGCATTTTTTTTAATTCAAATAATTTTTATTCTTTAATTTTATGAGCTTGTCATTGTAGCCTGCAATGTCTTTATCAAATGTGATTTTTTTGAGTTTGGTATATCAGTTGGTTTTAGTGTAGTCGTTAAAACGGAAACGTGCAAAATATGACTTTAACAAGCCATTACGCGAAAACTATGAGAGATAAAAAAATTTCATAAGAGCCAAATTTAGTCACATTTTATGTCTAAAATAAGAAAAAAATATTTGGTACAAATAAAAAATTTAAACAATGGTGATAAAATTGCGGTAGACGCCCTTAAAGCACTCACCTCCCGCCACGACGATACTGGTTCGATGTTAGCCGGAATCGGTTCCCAAATTTCCACACGCGGGAAATCGTGCCGGACGATGACACCGGTTAGCGGGTTTACTCGGGGATCTCCCATTTACCCCGTTCTTCTCATTCCGGCGTCTCTCCATTGTAAGACTGCGTTTCAGGTCGTCCTCCAGGTAAACAGATACAACGGGCGCACGGTAGTAAATCGACATCCGGAATACGATACTCTGGCCGTGCGTCGAGTAACCTCCTCATACGATATTTATTTATATGCCTTATTATTTGGGATGTATTGATTCGTGTTCAAGCCACTTTTCCGTCACAGTGGAAGTAAAGTAGTTCTTACGGAAATTAGTTTAAACCGGACTTTGTAGTTCCCTAGACAGGCTTGGTTTGTATGTGCGAAGTGCAAAATCAATTGAGCTGTAAGGGTGCCGATGACCTACCTATCTAATGCGGTATCGCCTCTTCTCGTAAACTACTCAACATGCGTGCAAGCTTTGCTATTGTTGTTTTTCCTGCGGGATTTTAAGCGGTAACAATTTTACCTTTATGGGTTGGAAATATAATTTAATGTTTAACTCGTGTTCCAGTCTGTGTGTCTTTCGATTTCGTTTGATGCTTTCCCAAAAACGTCAGTCTGGAAAACATGTTTTTAGCCGTTTTACTGTTTGTAAAATAATGTTTCTAACAAGCGTACTTTCAACAACGTAGTTATAGGTTTGTGTTCTCCATTTTTATGTTAACAAATGTACTGATCGTAAAGTGCTTCGTCAAGGAAAATATTAATAATAATGTAAAAAACCGAGTCATAAAACGAATCTTTAAAATGTATAAAAAAATTCCTATATCATGTTATTGTTATCTCTTAACTATGTCGGGAGAACGCTAAGTAAACAAAATAGGTACTTAAAATTATCGAAATTGAAACAGAATAGGATAAAACAACAATACAAAATCCACAAAATAAGATATAAAACAAAAAATTAAATTTAAATGAAATTTAAGGTTTGGGCTTATGTTATGGAACTGTCAAACATGCATAAGGCAATATATGTAAGTTTAGTTGCAGTAACTTCTTTGGTTCCAATTTTGCTAAGTTAAACTAAGTTTCCTATGTTGTTGACTTAGCGGCCCCACAACGCATTTTAGGGTAAACAGTATTTAGAATTTTTTTTTTTCTTTTTAAGGAATTGTTTTCTTTGTCGGGAAATTTTTGTTATTTTAAAAGTCATGTTATATTTGTAGGTTTTTATACTTTAATACATACGACTATAATTGTAAAGGGTAAATAACATGAAATATATATTCATTTTTACATCTATGAAATTCTCACGCAAATTCGGTAAAGGACTACTGAGTTTCAAACAGGTGGACTGATTTTCATCAAATACAGCAAAGAACCGTCTCGTTGAAACCAGCTTTCAATAGAAAATAATAAAAAATAAAAAAAATCTACGTTGTGCTATTATTTTGGGAACTGCGAAGTCTCAGACAGACATGCTGACAGACAGACACAGGCATCAAACGTATAAAACCCTTAATTTTTAGTCGGGGATTAAAAAAGGAAGAATTGAAACTCGCCACAAAACATTTCAAGCTCAGGTAGGGAGGACCCTTAATTTGCTCCGTCTCTTCCTGCTGCTGCTGCTGTTGCTTTAGGACCTGCGACCTGCGAATTACTTTTATCGCGGTGTTCTCATTGCTTTTTCACACTTTCAGCGTGGTTTTATTACCCCCTGGGGAGACGCCCCGCTTCCCGACGTGTCTACCCTTGCTCGAAGTTATTCTGCATTTTCCAGGCACAGGTGCAGTAAGGGACGTACTAGTACATGCATCAAATTACTCATCACCTTTATGCGCACAGACCTTCTGTGGTATTCTCTCATTACGTGTTGAAACACAAGACTTCAAATTTATGAGAAGTCCCCGCCTGTGGCTTTATTTACCCACTGGTGGCCGTAGGAAGGGAAGCAATGTTGGCGGCATCAACACGGGTGCATATTTTTATATCACAACTTTATGCGCGGCTCACTTAAATAGTGTGTAGTATTTTTGTAATATTCGTATAATTTGTATAGGATTTTAAGAGTGATTGCTCTAACCTTACCACCTTATTTTATATTATTCTATTTAATTTAGTTCTAATTTATAAAACTGGCGAAGATAAGGCATACCCGCCTTATCTTACACTTAACCACTGAAGGGAAACAAAAACTGACAACACAGCAATAAATAAAATAACATATTAAATAACAATGTGCTACTATATAAAGGTGCACAATTAAAAAAAAAGAGTTTTCTTCATTAAAAAAGTCAAAAATACCTGCAACGGTATTAAAAATATATGTTTAGATTAATTATAAAATGAGTATTTGTTTTTACTAAAAATCTTATCGTGGAATCTGACTGGCTACATTCTGATAGGATAAAAATTTTCAAACAAACAAACTCTTTGATTTAGCTTATGTTTTGAAACGTATGACACTAAAAGATATGGACATAATGTAAAATTACTGTTTCACACTTATTTATTAGCTTCACTTAATGTTAGCTGTCCTTAGTGTTATTATATCTTTCGTGAGAATGATATGTGCTGACCTCGCTGACAAATCAGTCCCTTTAAGAGGCCACGTTAACAGGGATGTTAGAGGCGGTTATTTCCAGGAACTTAAAACTTCGCAAATTATACGAGTCGCTGGATATGTTCGAAAGTTTTCCGTTAGGAGGTCGTAAATCCACTATTACACTCAATTTCGGCGAGGGATTCCGCCACTTCGCCGATTCTCCGCTCAGAAATTGTAACTCTAGAAGATTTCCTGGAATTGCTTCAAATGGTTTGGACTAAAATGTCACATTCTACATTTATTTAATTCATCACCATTACAGTTTACAAGTATTATCCAAATTGTTTTAAACTGTGCAACGTTCATTTGGTTTTGTGAGATACAGACAAGAAAATGCACATATTTCTCCCAGCATATTTACAGAAGGCAAAAATTCGAATCTAGGTTACAAATTAAGAATTGTTAGTTTCGTAACACTTATAGCTGTAAATATTTTCGATTTGTAACAATTACTTTATAATCAGCCAAGTCTAATAATGCTAGAAGCTAGGATTTACGTATGTTCAGTGTTTTTATGTATTTTTAATCAAAACTTTGTCGTTGGTTTGTTTAAGGGAGAGTGTTAAACAATTTTATTGTATTTTCAGTTTTTGAGTCATAACATTTATTCAAATTGTATTATCAAATTCTTCTCTTTGACAAAACACAGGATACATTCTTTGTAAACTGCTTGACATAAACAATAATGAAATCTTTCATTTATTTGTCACGCAGAATTATAGGTTAACTTTAAAGAATTCCCGTACGATAATTCTGCCTGAAAAACTAATGAAAGATTCCATAATTATTTATATCAAACAGTTTACCAAGAATATATCCTATGCTCTGTCGAAGAGAAAATTTTGATGATACAATTTGAATAAATGTTATGACTCAAAAACTGAAAATACAATAAAATTGTCTAACACCCCCCCCCCCCCCCCACCTTATGGTCAAAATATCCCGCCTGTGTTAATTTTTAAGGTAAGAAGATAATCTGTGTGTTGAAAGGTTCGTTAGTTTGCCTTACCTGTGTATATTAAAGTGTTCACTGAAAAAATGACGGACTGACATCTCATGTTACAGCCCAAACCGCTGGAGGTAGAAACATGAACATTTTAGTATGGATTCCCGTCAAGGCCTAGGCGAACACTTCTAAAATGGGATTTTTCGAAATTCAGCCCTTAAGAGGGTGAAAAAGGGGCGATATGTGTTTTCGAATAATGAATCATAGATACAATTAGAAAACTATGGGTAATCGTCGAGATTTTCACTTTATTGGAACACTCATACAAATGTATATTAAGAAATTTAAGAATTCTTTGAAATATGACCCAAAATAGAGATGAAATATGTGAAATGTGGTTTCGATCACTCCTATACAACTATCGAGCCCTTCAAGATATAGCGTTGCTTTCTGCTACAAAATGATGATAAGGTGAAATCACAAAAATAAATTTCAGGACTTTTTTTTTAATTTTTATCCTTAGACGGTGGTGAAAATTGAATAAATATGTTTTTTTATGAATTATCTATATAGAACGTACCTGAAAAGCTATCGTCGTGATTTTCACTTCAACTAGATTCCCAATACATACTTTTGAAATTCAATTCCTTTGGGACTGAAAACATGTGAAATATGTTTTCGATTAATCATCAATATCTATCGAACCAGTCAGCATATCGAATTGTCCTTTGCTTCATTATAATGCATATGTAAATGCCGAAAATATATTGTCATGCGTTTTACGAATTCTACACAAAACCGTTAAAAATATTGAAAATTTTACGATTCAAAATTTATCCATATCGAACCCTATAAAATGTAAATACTGACAACATTTTCGTCAAGAATTATACTAAACAGCATTTTCAATAATTGTTAACATGTCGCTTAGCTGAAGAACTAGCGTCATAGCGTCATGATTTAAATTTTAATGGGACACTCATTAAAATAAATTTGATTTAAGAGATTTTCGGATATCGACTCCCGAGGGAACGAGAAGACTTAGAATGTGGTTATATATATATATATATATATATATATATATATATATATATATATATATATATATATATATATATATATATATATATATCTCTTTCCCGTCAAGTGTATAGTTGATTTTTACTTCACGATGATGATTACGTAAATTCTTAGAAATATTATTTCAGAATTTTTCTGCATTTAACCTCTCAGAGCTGTGAAGGGGTGAAATATGTGTTTTAAATTAACCGTTGATTCAGATTTTAGACATCACGTTATTGAATTCAATTATATTCTTATACATTTGTCTAAAATTTTGTTTCAAAATATTTTCTAAGTGAGCACTTAATGTTTGTTTGAGTCACTTCTGCGCAATGTTCACCGTGAATTCTGATCCTTTGCTTAAATATTGTATACAAGTGTACATTAATGTGTTAGTTATGTACAAGAGAAGTTAAATATTAAAAATGAATCACCGAGAAAAGCTACAATACACATAGACTGTGGATAACATGAAATTCGAATATTTAGACCTTTTCTTTTGGAACAAACGTTTAATGGGGCAGTATCTAAATGGCAATACTGTGTTTCAAACTACTCACATATACACTATGGTGCATAAATTCATGAAAAAAATCCGCAGGCATATACCTCACGAGAAAATTTTGCAAAAATATCTACTTATCGTCTAAAGCGCAACACAAGGCCGGTAGAGCCGAAGTAGGAGCAAAAATAACAGATTATTTTGCTTTCAGCAAAAAAGGATGTCCAAAGTAACCCAAAAACTCTGGGAAACAGTCAAACGTACGTAGCTGTACGGACTGCGGGATATTTTACACTAAAGAATTTTTTTTTTCCAATGGTATCAACCTGCTACGAAAAGAAAAAAAAATATTTACTTGACCAATGGTACTCCGTTAAATTATGTAAACATTCTCTAAGGCAAGCTAAGCTAAATTTATTGTAAATTAAAAAACTCCTCACCATCGTACCGAACGCCTCCTACTGGCTTCGTTGGTTGCAGATATTTATAGATTAAGTTCAAATTATTCCTCAAAAACGATTCTCAATTAGGAAGGTATTTTGTGGGTGAGTACATTCAGCAATCGTTGCTGTTGGAGCAATGATACTTCAGGCCATATTGGTACACAATAATTCCCAGATACAAACAATATATGCATCTTAATATTATTTTAATATCTTCTTGCTGTACAAAAAAAATTAATACATTTACCTTCAGCGTCGCTTACAACACGCACATCTGCGTCAAAACCAAGAGAAGAGCAACGTGCTTGTTGTCTGGTAAATAGCGAGTCAGAGAACACGTGACATTATTTATATCTCGCCGTGAGGAGTGTAAAAATAATTGCCTTGTGTCAACCGCTCGGGCCATGAGTACCTGTCACGTCTGGATGAGCAGGAAAAGCCCTGTTAACATGGGAGGCCAATATTTGACGGCCGAAAACCGCCCAAACGACATTACTGGCGGATATGATAGCGGTCGTAACACTATTCCCACCACGGCTATCCGGTTTCGATTCCCAGTGCGATACATTCCGTGTTTCCGAATCCAAGAATCAAGGCTGACAATACCGTTGACTAACGGGTTGTCTCGGAGTGTTCCCTTTTCCTTTCGCATTCCTTAGTATTTTGTGCACTGTATGATTTAATGTCATTTCATCCTTCAGGGATCAGTATACACCTGTAGCCGCCGAGTTTAGAAGTCTGGTGTCAACTTAGGGTTGTGATGTCCAAATCTCAGTTATTCCCCCTATACGCTTTATATTTATTACACTTTGGTCATATAGTGAGCATGGATGTAATCTGGTAAACACATACACACATGGTGTTGCAAAATTGTACGTCGATATTTTGGTTAAACAATTCCCAAATATATAGGAGCAAAACATATTGTCACAGATGACATATGGGGAACGTAGCTCTGAAGTACCAGACTTTGAAAACCTAACATTGCATTACGTCAAGGTGCAAAACAAATTAACACGAGACTACTCGCTTATGGGCTAAATTTAAGGGACACCATAAGGATTGTAAAAGTTACGAACTCAAAAATGAGCACGTGCGTTTTTCCTGTTATTAAACCTGAAATAAAAAAAAAAATATTAGATGGATTTACACTAGACTGAACAATTATGAAAGCTCGGGCCAGAGAAATTACTGAAAATTAATTCAAACAACTGCTGCTTCATTAAAACGTCTGCAATTGATTGAATATTATAAAATATAGCACAGAGAATTTAACCAGATAAAAATGAATGGCTAGAATATTTACTGAAATTTAAGAAAAAAATATTAAAACATTTTAAATTATGACAATTATAAATTTACAACTAAGCTGAATTGAACACAATAAAATGATCAAAATAACATGATAATAATTACTTAAACACGTTAACGTGGCGGCTCTTTTGATACGGGCGAACTTCGCCGTTTATTGGTTGCCTGGGGCTGTTGATGCCGGTCCCGTGTATGTTTGGCTCCTGAATGTTACGGCAGGTTTCCTATTAGCCTGGCTGCCGGCTAGCAGGATAGCCATCTTACACTGATTGGCGGTAGGCATCTCCGCCATGTTGCCGGCCAGGAAAGCCATTTTGCTGGTGTGTGTGACTGAGTTCGCTGTCCTACCGGCTATTTCACTTCTGTATTCCTATAGCTTTTGTGGTCCAATGCAGGTTTCTATGATTTGGTTTTCCGATTACGGTTGATGGTCTCTCAGCTACAGCAACGTGAAAAAAGTCATTTTTAGCGCTTTAGAGAAGCTTGGTAATCATGTTTTTAATTAGTTGGTGGCATTTTTTAAACCATAGGGACACAGTTTCAAGTGTGTATTTTTTTCGTAGATAAACGTATCAGAAACATTTGTAATAGTTATACAAGTAAAAATACTTACCGTACCACGCTACACAACGTCTCACGCGCCAGGTCCACTAATTCTTGAATATGACTCGTCTGGCAAGTAGTTGCCAAAAATTGATGCAATAGTATTCTACAGTAACACAAAATCCTGCCTATGTGCTATGGACTATAATATCATGTACTGTGAACAGTAGAGTAGAAATGGTGTACTTTCATTCCTATGTTCACTTAATAATGTTTTGCTCCTCTAGATGTGATTATTGTTCCCCCGAAATATTGACATTACGGTATGAATTTCGAAAGAACTGTGCAATTGTAGTGCATGGCTGGATTTAGTTTCTTGGACATACTCCATTGCGATATAGTTTCGCATTGGAGTATGTCCAAGAAACTAAATCCAGTCATTGACAATACGGTTTTGCAATATCCTATATAAAGGCTGACCACGAGGAGCACTGTCGTTATGAAACGCTCTGAACGGAAATTGTGGGGACTTGAAAGGTGGATGGTGGGGGCTGGGGGAAGGTAAGAGAAGTCACCGTGTAACACATTGCCGTGTAGTAGGAATAAAGCAGTGTTCGGGTGAACAGGTTTTATGACCCGAAGGCCAGCTCCCTCCATCCGTCCACGCTGTACCCTTACTTGCAAAAGTAATGCAACACACTGCATACTTTTACTTCTCTCTTCGCCTTGCCTCTTCATTATTCCGTCAAAGTTAATTAACTAGGCTTTCTGCCTGTTTTCTCATAAAAACCTGTCCTCTTCACCATTCGGAATATGTCTCGGACTTTAGTTACCTCCAGAGTCTTTACTCGAGACTTTCCTTATGGGTCATAGGTAGAGATGATGGTTTATCGCGGGAAAACTTGACTATTTGCTAGGCTTCAACGTGCAATCAACTTATCAAAAGATTACTGGCTTTTCCTTGTACGTGGAGCTACTGCCCTATTTGACCTAGCCAATAAGAATACCGCTATTATAATATTTGATGCATGTCATTGGTCTGTAGACAGCTACGTTGTGTCAGTGTTTTCAAGGCTATGTTGGCACAAAACATTTTCGCGATATACCATCATCTCTAGTCATAGGAAACATTTTTAGTCTTCGTTATGCAAGGCATACCACTCATCAACTTCTTCGATCCTTCTGCCGATCTTGTTGGCGAACTCGTTCCATATCTTGTGGTATCAATCTTCCTGCATGATATTTCCCATGTTTAATTTAAGGCCTTCACTCTCAGTCCTGTCTTTAAGCCAAGTCGGGTGAACAGCTCATGTTTGAGTACGATGCATATTTGAGGAACAGTGACTCGGTCGTCGTCACTTCAACGTCGGCCGTCGTGGAGTCGTCCCAAGCTGACCAAACATCATCAAGTGAGTTGCGATGTTGCGTGGTGCAGGTAACGTTACGAGTTAGACATCGCCAGGTGCGTCACAAACTGTGAGAACAGAAGATACTATTGGGAGAGTGTGAGCAGCAGATGATCAATAATAGCTCGTCGATGTTCGGCATGACGCCACGCAACAGCATTACGTTTAAGATGTGAATTTCGTTGGCAATTTAATGGCATCCCTCAAGGAAATTTTCATATAGGCTCAACCAAAGCCGTCTGTAAACTTTTCTTTTTATAGCTCTTTCATAGCGTCCAGAAACAAACGCATAGTATGTACACCACGCAAATCCTGTGCTAATCTGGAGACAAAAACGTAAGTGGCAAAACGTTGTCCGACGACAATTTATATGCACAATGTGGCAACATATCACTGTAGTTAGTCCCCTCTTGTGCTCCACAGATATATTACTTGTCTTACTACTACTGTTCTGACGTGCGTATTATGGATGCAGGTTATAATCTCGAGCAGTCCGATCATGAATCTTCGTTGACTTGATGTAACATACATAAAATAATACACGGAGGTGGATCACAAGATGGGACTTTCTCAATGCAGTGTTGCCATTTTGTGCACTAGAATGTCGTCGTACTATATTTCGCCTCTTACATTTTTATCACCATTTTTTCCCAGGATTCACAGTGGTGAGCTTATTATGTATTAGTTTCTGGGCATCCCGTGTGTGTGTGTGTGTGTGTGTGTATATATATATATATATACACACACACCAACACACTCTCAAACACACGATGTTCACTTCAAACTCTGTGGCGGTAAAGGATGAAATCCAGATGTGAAATTGAGGGCAACGGAAACTCTGACCCGGTTCTTTTTTTTTTTTTTTTACTTTTTATTAATATTTTTCCGCGCCCCGCCCTTGTGCATATCCTCGGAGGGCGGCCATAACGCAAGGATTTTTAATCACACGCAAGCCGGATTTCTCCGGTGAAATATGCACGTTGGCAGAGGACCACTCTGGCCGGCGTCCAAGTTGGTAAGGCTGGGCGCTGCGTGCCTGCGAGGTGGGTATTGGCGACCCTGGCTGGTGATCGAACCCGGTCCGTGCGGCCGGGATCGTAAATTACTTTTTTGCCTCCTCAACCCGAATGGAGATGGCGGATGAACGTCGTGCTTCTCAATACTGACGTGTCTAATAATTAATAGATGGTGTTGATCGTGACTTAAGGGTGCGGTTTACCGCAATTTTCTTCACGATGTTTTTATTTTTATATTTGTACCAGTTAACTTTTTTTTCTTGTTTTAGACACAAAATGTGACAAAATTTTTCTCTAATAATTTTTTTTCTTGCGTAGTTTTGGCATAATGGCTAGAGCCACGACTTTATGGCGAAAATATTTTTGGAACATTTTGTCTCAATGCGTCACGTGCATATTTGATACTCTGCTAGATCGTCTGTGATTGGATGATTTTACTATCACTTGCCTTGAAAAATCACAGACGTACGGAGTCACAATAATCTTATTCTGATTGGTGCAGTCATTGGACGACTTGAAGTACACGCCCCCTGACGGCACTGCAGGGGAAAAGTACTGTGGGAAACAAAGCTTGTTTACAAACATGCTGATTTGTTAGTTAGTAATTGCAGAAAGCAAAAATGTTGCGTATTCATAGATTTGCACGCAAGGGTAAATAGTATTAGTGTCAATTTCATGGTTAAGATACGCAAATACATAAGATTAATGTTTACCTGAAAAAACGGCATATTCCAAACAAATAATCAATTTTCTTGACGTACATCTCATCCGGGACATGTGAAGCCAAACAGCTAAATGAAGGTTATGTTTGGCTGCGGTATCCATGGAGATAGGAATTGTTTCCCACACCCACGGTCGTAGAAGAACAGGTCTGGACACTCGCCTGGATATTTGACCCCCTTGTTGTTTGGCTGTAGTTCACCAAGTTACCGAGGATATTGTGTTTTATTGGCGCTGATGTTACGGCGGTCGGACTAATCTCCGCCCACTTCCTTTCCGCTAAGATAAACACCTTATCAAAACGTATTTTTTTTTTTATCAATTTATGAAATACTTTCTTCGCTCACAAATTTAAGAAAAGGCTCCAGCAATCTTTATTTACTTTATAAATTTAACAATGGAAAAAAGTGGACGGAGTTTGAGTCCGACCGCCCGGAAAACAGCGCCAAAAAGTACGGCATTCTCGGTAACTTGACGAACTGCAGCCAAACAACAAAGGGGTCAAACAAAATACATTATTAGATAGGCGAGTGTCCAGACCTGTTCTTCTACGACCGTGCCCACACCTGACTGAAGCTCCGCCTCTTTTTAAGTCGTCCATTGAGAAACTTGTTCGAACATAGACTCGCTGCCAATAACCACGAAGCAAAGCTGCCGATATGCACGTGAGACACTGAAAGAAAGTGGGCCAAAAATCTTATCGCGACAAAATCGTGGCCCTACTAATGGTTCATTAGAGCCAAAATTTGCATGTTTCCGTTTTAAGGACGACACTGAAACAAACTCGCTTACCAAACTGAAATAATTCACAGTTAATAACGATATTCTAGGCTACAAGTTCAGCTATGTTAAACCACAAAATTAAAATTCTTTGTATTTATTTTAAAAAAATTATTGTATTTTTCAAACTTTAATTTTAAATTTCAGCATTTTTATATAAATAAAAAAAATTATTACTCTTTGTTTTTATGTACGTGAAATTATAGCCTGCGACGTCTTTATCCACTGTGAATCTTTTCAGTTTGGTATGTCAGTTGGTTTTAGTGTAAACCTTAAAACGGAAACATGCAAATTTGCTATTACGCGAAAACTACGAGAGATAAATGTTTTTATAAAAGCCTAATTTAGTCACATTTTGTCTCTAAAATAAGAAAAAAATATCTGGTACAAATACAAAAATTAAAACATGTTGATGAAAATTGATGTATGCCGCGCCTTTAACTTTGAATTCTCAAGCAACATTCGTGCATGCTTCGTTAACACTTTTAAAAGAAACGAACGCAATATTACATCGTTCGGCAGTCAAATGGCTTGTATATTAAATAACCTAATGGGCTAAGGTAGGTTTTTTCAGTCACGTGACTAGGTTATATCTAAAAGTCTACAATAAATCCACGTGATGTATTAGACGCCTAAAAACTCTGCTCGGGTTACTTTTCGAACGCCTCACACTCACGTTCTGCCATTTCCAGGCTAACTTCATGCTTAAAGGTTCGGTTTCAGTCGCCATATTGAATTTTGTTATTTTTCGCTATTTTGGAATTTTGAAAATAAAAATGTCCCATTCACTTTGTGCTAAAGTACAAACATGGAAATTGAGCCTGTAATGTATAGTTAAGTCGTTATCAGTCGGGCAAATCATGAATATAAAATAAAATTGCCACACAGATTGCGGCGTAATTATAAGTTAACAGCTAAAATTACGATGTCTGTACTATAGCGGGAAATAAACAGAATTTGCGTTATAATGAATGATACGTAATTATACATAATGATTAGATATTATGTTTAGAGACCCGAACATTTTTCGAATTCATTTGAGAATAGGCTAGACTTCAAACTCTTGTACACGTATTTGAATGTTGTGATTGAATCACTGCATAGGCGCAACTAAAGGGGCGAGGGCACTAGGGCAACCCCCCCCCCCAAATAAATAACTAACCAAGGTATTAAAAAATTACAATTAATTTAATAGCGAATAATCAGTGATACTGTTACCAGTAGAATATTCAATGTTTAGCAATGAAAACTGCTAAAATAGCACTATTTTTACCTTGAAATCCGAAATTTTCCCGGGGGAGGACCCCCGGAGCCCCTGCTTGAAGATTGGTGGGTGATCCTTTATAATATTCGCAGGATAGCCACCCTTTCCCGTCTGAAATTCATAAATTCTGACTACGTTACTGATTACAGGTAGTGGTAGCTTGAGTATGACAGTATTCACAGAATTGTGCCCTCCCCAAATGTCCATTCTAGTTGCGCCTATGAATCACTGGTACAACAACTCGGGCTTGAAGACTCAGAAGCAATAGCTAAGCTGCGTGAAAACACTAAACTGACTCCCACGCTATGTTGCCAGATGTAGGCCTACACCTGACCACTAATTGGAGCAGCAGACGATGAATAAGTAGATGAAGACAGTGTACACAGGACTGTGGAGTCTAGCCGGCTGGGATTGAACCCGCGACATTTCCGAGTCTCTAATGGTGGTATACTGCGAAAATGTTTTGTGTTAACAAACCCTTTAAAGCACTGTATCTTCTTGCAGCATATATGATTGGGTTTTGTACTTCTGACACAATGTAGCTCTCTGCCGACCAATAACATGCTTTAAATATTACAATACCGGGATTCTTATTAGCAAAGTCAAATAGGGCGACAGCTCCAACTACAAGAGAAAACCAGTAATCTTTTGGTAAACTGAACGTGCTTTGAAACCCAGCAAACAGTCAAATTTTCCCGCAATAAACCATCATTAGAAATGATGGTATATCGCGAAAACTTTTTGCGCCAACATAGCCTTGAAAACACTGACACAAGGTAGCTGTCTGCGGACAAACAATAGGCATAAAATATTACAATAGCGGGACTTTTATTGGCTTAGTGTAATAGGACAACAGCTCTATTCACAAGCAAAAGCCAGTCATCTTCTCATAAGCTGAACAAACGTTGAAACCTAGCAAACAGTCAAGTTTTCCCGCGATAAACTATCACCTAGAACCATCATCTCTAATTATATAAAATTCAGTACTAAAAGCATCAGTATAAAATTGTATATTTCTCGAAATCAATTCGCTAAAATCAAAAAACAGTCACCTCAGACGATAGGCATTACCAACTTTTTGAGAAACTTTTTACTTTAGAGTAACGCGTTTCTGAAGAACATTCCGGGACGCCGAATTCTTGTACATATTGCAGCGCAAGAGATTGCGGTACACAAAATCATCATTCTGGGTAAATGTTTGCTTAAAAAGTTGGTGAATATCTTTATCTTAGGGTTGTTTTGAAGTTGTTCCATATTGACAATCAAAATAAATTAATAGAAAAAATCATTTTTAAGAGTGCGTGGAAGATAAATAAACGCTGGGTACATCAATTGATTTCTACGCTTTTATCCTAGCCATTATGGATAAAATACTCAATGACAATCCTAGATAATGGTATTTTCCAACTTTATAAGTAAATATTTATTATAGAATTACTAATTAGTTACGCGTGTTCTCTTGCGCCTCAGTTAAATGCACGAGGTTCCGGCGTCAGAGATTGTGCCCCAGAAGTTCGTAACACGGGCAACAATTTTGTTTAAAACGTTGGCTAAAACTATTGTCTAGGATTGCTTTTGTTTAACTTTCGCGAATTGGCTTCAAGAAACCTGCAGTTATGGATTAGTGCTTTAAACATTGAATAATGTACCACGCCCTCTTAAAGAACAGTATTTTATTTAAATGATATAAAAAGAAGGAAATTAACTGTAAATTAAATCAAATCCATCAATTTATTACATTACACAATCTATACGAGATTTACCTGTGTAGATAAGCAAGCATACGATATGTAACTTGATCTTTACATAAGTATTTCTTAAGATAATAATAATAATAATAGATTTTTTATAAAATAGGTAAATCTTTCGACAAGCTCTTATATAATATAAATTGTGTAATGTAATACATTCATGGATTTCATTTAATTTAAAGTTTATTTTTTTATTTTTAGAGCATTTAAATAAAAACTTGTCTTTACATTTCTTTACTATTATTTTTATTCTTTTTTTTCTAGTTATTTTTACATGTTGTTCTCTCGAGTACTGGAGAAATATCCATCGGCCCTCCCAGAGCTTCATTTAGAATGATAAGAGCTAATTACAACGGAGTTCGTTCCAGTGTCCTGAGGTGGTACGTTCACATCATGTTTGGTACACCCTGATGCCACTCAGTCCTCGGCACGGCAACTCACTTGGACTTGTGTGTTTGGAGGTATGCGCCACTTATTTCAGCTTGAAGCTTACGTGTGTCTAACGAAACACAGTTCCGAGTTTGATTTTGGATTTTTTCACCACCGCTAGACTTTTTCCAGGGTGAAGGTCGATATTAGTTAAGACACGACCCCGCTAAGTCTTACCGTTTAACCGGGTAGTAGTACACCATCTCCTCGAAGAGCTGAATGAGGAGGTCATTTTATTCATATTCTTCTTAGTAAAGCCTTTCATTTGATACCCATATCATGGAGTGCTTAAAAATATCAAGTCTGCCATCTAGGGTGGTCCGCCATATTGGATTTAGAATGACGTCACCTAGCAAACCATGCGTTGTCATCCAAACTAAACATGTATGCAGAATTTCAGCTCAAT